>SZWC01006624.1:102233-138006 GCA_023375785.1 Penium margaritaceum
AAACCCCCCCCCCCCCCCCCAACTCCCCCCGCCTCCCAGCAGCCCACCGGCTGCCTGTTCCATCGCGGCCCTCAATCACGAGGGCCTCAATCGGCAGGCGGGTGGGTGGGCTGGTGGGCTGCGAGAGGCAGGGGGAGAGGGGTGGTGGTGGTAAATGAACTGGCGACCGATGGACGTCAGCTGGAAATTCCCCCCCTACCCACCACTCGATGCTATCGCGGCCCTCCATTGTGACGGGCGCGATGGACCGCATTCAAGCACGACATGCCTGACTTTGCCATGCTTAAGCAGCAACATGCGTCGCTGTTTGAGCATGGTGAAAACAAGGGGGCGGATAGGGCTTATTGTTGCCGGACAGGGGCGAATGGGGCTTATTCTTCCAACGGAGATGTATATGAGGCTTATTGTTCCAATAGAGGGGCGAATGGGGCTTATTGATCCGACAGAGGGGTATGTGAGGGATAGGGGTGACAAAACAGGGGGTTATCAGCAAAATCACCGTTTTGCATACAAAACGTGGCAGAATACTTGCTCAAAGACATGGAATCTTGGTATTAATTGTGCTGAAAAAAATCATGTAAGCCCTGGAATTGGAGGTATAAAATTTAAAGCACTTACACCTAATGTACCCTTGCTTTCACATGCCACACAGTTCACAGTATTGCACACCACAGAGGGTCTGGATGGACCCATGGCCGCCAGTGAGGAGGGAACCATATGGGACAACAATGCGGCAGCTCAATACCCATGATGTGAAACATGTTGAATGGGTCTGTGGAGGTGGTCCCAAGTCCTTTGAGTCCCACATGCACTTGATCTTGGTCCACTCGACCCAGGCATCATAAAGGTCCATTGGGGGGCGAGGCGGGATGATGAAACATCCGTATCCCCACGGACCCACTTGAGAAACATCCGGATCTACTCTCCACGTCTGGAGCGGCGGCAAGGGAAAACCTCTGAGTTACATGGGGTCCGTGCAAGACATTTTTTTGCTTGAGATTAGCCACCTCAAAAGAGAAGCAAAAAATTGAATAGACGATCCTTTTTTTTTTGCTGCTTATGGAATGGTTAGAAATTGAAACGAGCCTTTTAGCTTGTCTGTTGCATCACGTCCATTCAACAACATGGACACGTAGTCATGGAAAGTAGAGTCGAAAGATTCATAGACAAACTCAGCCAACCCATATCTAAGAAGGGATCATGTCATATGCTACACGGTTTGATGGAAACTGGGGCAGCCCTCAGGGAGGTGATCAGGCTCACTAAGAGCCGCCTAGGCAGGACCAACTGTTTGTGAGAGGGGGTTGCATGTTGCACAGACAGAAATTACGGAAGCAAATGTAGGTTTGCAGAGAATGCGAATGTCTGAGTCAACTCCTGAATGAGAAAGTACATCATCACAGCTTTCTAACAAGCCCTTATATGCCTCATTTGGCTAAGGGAGCACTGAGATTCACTCTGTCAAAGCTCTCCCTCTAGCACACTCCTAGCCTAGCGGGATGAGCGGCAGTCACCTTGTCACAA
The DNA here is from genome assembly GCA_023375785.1 of Penium margaritaceum. Classification (NCBI taxonomy): domain Eukaryota; kingdom Viridiplantae; phylum Streptophyta; class Zygnematophyceae; order Desmidiales; family Peniaceae; genus Penium; species Penium margaritaceum. Next base: position 103,758 of record SZWC01006624.1, read on the forward strand.
AAGAGAGTTATGTCTCGCATGGCCTGCATGGCTAATAATCATAGACTGGTCCTTCCTTGAAGTCTCTTGGACGTCCTCCAGCCGTCTTTTCTCCTTGAAGGCCGCTCTCAGCCGTCCTGGCCAATAATCCTGCCGCCTTTTGAGTTCAAAGTGCTCAGGTCGTCACTTGAACCGACTCATGATCTCCAAACTTTGGAAATCCATATCTCACTCAAACGGACTCCGAATTGAGTTCCGTAAAGTGCGTTAGAACCTGTGAAACATCTTCTATGCAACTGTCATGCCAGATGATTTTTATCGAGCAACCTATTTTTGTCACTTTCTGGCACTCTCATATCCATCATTCTCCCACTTTGCGAGAATAAAAATCACACAAGTCCGCACTGTCCCCTCAGCTGCTGAAAGCGGTGCACTGCCAGTGGCTTGGTCAGGAAGTCTGCCAGCATCATGCTTGAAGGGCAGAACTTGATCTGCACCACCTGCTTCGCCACGAGCTCGCGGATGAAGTGGTACCGGAGGTCGATGTGCTTGGTGCGGGCGTGAAACTTGGCGTTCTTGGTCAGAGCAATGGCGCTCATGTTGTCACAATAGATGGTGGTCGCTGTGGTCTGCTGCTGTCCAAGGCTTGCCAGCAGCTCACGCAGCCACACGGCTTCCTTTGCTGCTTCACTCAGGGCGATGTACTCTGTTTTGGTGGAGGAGAGGGCGACGCACTCTTGCTTCTTGCTCCTTCAACTGATTGCACCTCCCCCGAGCAAAAACACAAACCCACTGGTTGACCTCCTTGTGTCTAGGTCACCTCCCCAATCTGCGTCACTGTAGCCGATGAGGATGGGGCTGTTGTTGCCATTGAAGGTGAGGCAAAGGTTGCTGCTGCTGTCTAGGTAGCGCAGCACGCGCTTGACCGCCTCCCAATGCGGCAGGCCCGGATTCGTGCAAAACTTGTTTAACAATCCCACTGCTTGGCTGATGTCGAGGCGCGTGCCGGCTGCTGCATACATGAGGCTTCCAACTGCTGCTTGGTACGGCACTGCTTGCATGCGCCTGCTCTCTTGCATGCCGCGGGGAGTCCGCGTCATGCTCAGTTTCGCTCCCACTTCCAGTGGTGTTGTTGCTTTGCGTGCTCCTGCCATGTTGAAGCGCTTGACGATGTCGCTCACGTACGTGCTCTGCGACAACTCCAAAGTCTGCTGCTGCCGGTCGCACTTGACCTGAAGGCCAAGGTAGTAACTGAGCTCTCCCATGTCTTTCATGTCAAACCTGGCAGCAAGGGACTGCTTCACATCATCCAAAAGAGACTTGGAGTCAGATGCAATGAGCAGATTATCAACATAGAGAAAGATGATGACCTGGCTTGCCTCTTGAGTGCGCCCATAGACTGCATGATCAGCTTCACTACGCACAAAGCCAAGGCCAGCCAGCTGCTCATCCATCTTGTGGTACCATGCTCGTGGTGCTTGCTTCAGGCCGTAGAGGGCCTTCACAAGCTTGCACACCAAATCCGCGTTTCCCTCCACCACATACCCCTCCGGCTGCTCCATGTACACATCCTCCTCGAGGTCACCATTCAGAAATGCACAAGTCACATCCATTTGGTGCACCTCCCAGTCCATAGCAGCAGCAAGAGCGAGGATCGCTCGGATGGATGGGAACTTTGCGACAGGTGCAAATGTCTCATTGTAATCCACACCCTCAGTCTGCGCATACCCCTTTGCAACCAGCCGTGCTTTGTACCTGAGCACCTTACCATCCACACCACGCTTGCGCCTGAAGATGCACCGGCATCTGATCACCCGGCTGCCGCGTGGAGCCTCCTCGAGAGTCCAGGTGCCGTTCTTCATGAGCGCACCATACTCCTCATCTGCTACCGCACGCCAATCGGCTGCCTCGGCGCTGCGCATAGCTTCAGCGAATGTGGCTGGGTCATCGGTGACTGTGAGTAAGAGAAACTCGAGGTCAGACGACTCCGTTGGTGGTGGAACGGTGCACAGGTTCACCAGCTCCTCCAGTGACCTCTGTTTGTTTGCGAGGCGCTCGGATCGCCTCAGCGGCTCCCCACTGTCCTTTGCACCTTTGTTGAGGCGTGCAGACCATCGTGGCAGCTGCATTGCATTGCGTTGCTGCTCCTCATCAGATTCCGTTGCCGGCTCCTTCTCCTTCTCAGCTCCCTCCATCTCCTTGTCGTTGGCGCTGTCACCGCCAGCTTCTGCACCGCCCTCTTCTGCTACCGGTACTTCTCCCACTTCTGGTACAAGTGCGGGAGCAAGCGGAACTGCCGACATAGGGCTCCAAGTCCAGCCCTTCACCTGCTCTTGGAAGACCACGTCACGGTTGCGGATGATCTTCCGTGCGGCGAGGTTGTAGAGGCGGTATCCCATTGTGTCGTAGCCGAGGAAGGCAGCCTTCACCGGCTTTGCGTCCAGCTTGTTACGGCTGCCGGCAGGCACGTGTACGAATGCGCCACACCCAAAGACTTTCAGGTACGTCACTGTTGGCTTGCGTCCCGTCCATGCCTCCTCCGGTGTCATCAGTGGCACGGCGCGCGTAGGGCTCCGGTTTTTCAGGTACACGGCGGTATTGACCGCTTCCGCCCAAAAGGTTGGCGGGAGCCCCGCATCTTGGAGCATGTTGCGAACACGCTCCATGAGCGTGCGGTTCGTGCGTTTAGCCACGCCATTCAGCTGCGGTGTTCCAGGTGGGGTGACCTTGTGCTTGATCCCGCGACGCTTGAGGAAGGTGCGGAAGTCGTTGGAGAGGTACTCTCCTCCACCATCGGTGCGAAGCACCTTCAACCTCCTGCCACTCTCATTCTGTGCAGTAGCAATCCACACCTTGAAAGCATCAAAGCACTCATCCTTTCCAGCCAGGAATGACACCCACGTCTTCCTCGACTTGTCATCAATGAACGTGACAAAGTACAACTTGCCGGACAAGGATTTCGATGGCATGGGACCACACAAATCAGAGTGAACGAGTGAGAGAAGCTCAGTCGCGCCCTTCCCTTCCCCCGTGAAAGGAGAGCGGGCTTGCTTCCCTTCAATGCAACTCTCACAAGCCGATGCACCAGGCTGCTTCACCCCCTTGAGCTCCAGGCTGCGGACCATCTGCTGCATGGAGATGATGGTGCCAAAGCCGAGGTGACCGAGCCGGCGGTGCCAGAGGCCGATGTCGTGTTTTCCCTCTCTCGCCGCCTACTCTGAGTCGGCTTCCTTCTCCGATGCCACGTAGAGGCGGTAAAGACCATCCTCCTTGTCCGCTTTTGCAAGCACACACCCCGCACTTGCAGAGATGGTGCAGCCACCATTCTCAAAGCGAACCTGCATGCCTTCGGAGATGAGAGATGAGACAGAGAGGAGGTTAGCTGCCAGCACCGGAACATGGAGCACCCCCTTCACACGACGTTCCACGTGCTTGCCCTCAACGGAAGCACAAAACATAATCTCACCCTCCCCAAACGCCATTTGCACATGGTTGTCCCCCATGTACACCCGATGAGGTTCAATGATGGTGTAGACAACGAACCACTCCCGGCGACACGTCATGTGCCGCGTGGCTCCCGAGTTGATGATCCAGAACAGGGCGGTGTTGTTGGAGGCGTGCAGGACCCGGATGGTTGTTACGAATCCACGCTCCCAATCTGCGGCGTTCGCGGAAGCGTCGGACTATTTTCCCGCTCCCACTCCAGCCGCAAGGTCCGCCTTCTTCTTCCTGCATTCGCACGCCCAATGGCCCGGTTTCTTGCAGTAGTGGCAGTTCCCCTTCTTCTTTCCTCCTCCGCGGTTGCTCCTGGTTGATGTAGCACCGCCCCCATGACCAAAGTTGGTGATGAGAGCGACGTCCAGTCCGCTTCCGCCCTTTTCTCCCTTTCGGCGCTCCTCCTCAAACAGCAAGCTCTCCTCCACATCGTTGAGGGAGAGCTTGTCGCTGCGCTGGTCCAGGGCAACAATGAGAGGAGTGTAGCTGCTAGGAAGGCCAGAGAGGATGGTTAGCATGAGCACACACTCCTTGACAGGGTCCTCAATCGCAGCAAGCTGGTCAGAGAGAGACTTCACCATGTTGATGTAGTCAATCATGGATCCGGACTCATCCATCTTCACAGTGTGAAAGCGACGACACAGCTGCATAATCATGAGGATTGACTTGGAAGCATAAGTGGACTCAAGCTTTTTCCAAACCTCCTTTAGCGTGAGGATGCCACGGACAAGGAGTTGCTGCCGTTTGGCGAGGTGGAGGTAGATGGTTGCGAGGGCTCGGTCACGCTTCTCGCGGTAGGTACGGGCCTCGACAGGGGATAGGGAGCTTTCTTCTGGTTCCTTCTCCTTCTCATTCACCTGGCTCCAGAGACCCTTATCCATCAGCACCATCTTCATGTTGTTACTCCAGTTGAAGAAGTTCTTGCCTTCAAACTTGGCGATGTTGGCGCCGGCCACCACAGAAGCGGATGTCGCCATGATAGTGCAACGTTCAGCCCACAAACGGCTCTCTCACACAACAGGGTGCAAGGAATACCTCAAGGATGAGACAAAGCCTTGTTATAGCTCTGTTACCAGTGATGGAAACTGGGGCAGCCCTCAGGGAGGTGATCAGGCTCACTAAGAGCCGCCTAGGCAGGACCAACTGTTTGTGAGGGGGGGTTGCAGGTTGCACAGACAGAAATTACGGAAGCGAATGTAGGTTTGCAGAGAATGCGAATGTCTGAGTCAACTCTTGAATGAGAAATTAAATCATCACAGCTTTCTAACAAGCCCTTATATGCCTCATTTGGCTAAGGGAGCACTGAGATTCACTCTGTCAAAGCTCTCCCTCTAGCACACTCCTAGCCTAGCGGGATGAGCGGCAGTCACCTTGTCACACAAGAGAATTATGTCTCGCATGGCCTGCATGGCTAATAATCATGGAATGGTCCTTCCTTGAAGTCTCTTGGACGTCCTCCAGCCGTCTTTTCTCCTTGAAGGCCGCTCTCAGCCGTCCTGGCCAATAATCCTGCCGCCTTTTGAGCTCAAAGTGCTCAGGTCGTCACTTGAACCCGACTCATGATCTCCAAACTTTGGAAATCCATATCTCACTCAAATGGACTCCGAATTGAGTTCCGTAAAGTGCGTTAGAACCTGTGAAACATCTTCTATGCAACTGTCATGCCAGATGATTTTTATCAAGCAACCTATTTTTGTCACTTTCTGGCACTCTCATATCCATCACGGTTCATAGCCTAGCACACCGCAGTGGAGCCGAATGGATCCATGGCTGCTAATGAGAAGGACACCATATCAGACGGTAATGTGGCGGTTTAACACCCAGGTGCCAGAACATGTTGTATGGGTCGACGGAGGTGGTCCCCATTCCTTTAAGTCCCACATGCGCTTGATCTTCAACCACTCCACCCACGCATCATAAAGGTCCATGATACATAAGATGGATATTGTAAACCCATTTCTCAAGCGGCGGCAATGGACGTCCTTTGAGCACCATATGTGGCGAGGAAGCCATGAGTTGGATTTTTATTATGCCGAGTAAAATACAAAATGCTTTAGGCTTAGCTTTTTAGCTAGTCCTCGTACAATGGTTTACGATCCAATGGAGCTTTCCAAACTCTTCCAAAATCTACAATGAAGTCACATGAATTATGCAAAAATATATTGGGATGGTGCGGTTGGCAGTAAAAAATTTCACCAATGGCGCTTGCCCATGTGTTGGAAAACATCCGATGACACATGTCTTGTGCGTTGACGCGTGCAAAACATTGATGCAAAATGAACAATTTATTAGCGTTATTTGACACTGAACCTTGGCCCAAAGTACAATGGTTCGTGCAAAGCAATGGCAGATGAAGCACAACATCCGAACCTCTGCCACTGGTTTGGGGATTATCCAAATGTTTTGCATGTGGGGTTCTGCTCCATCAGTATTCACGTGTCAGTGCATGGGCTACGGATGTATTTGTCTTTGCTTACTCCCGGGATGAGTAGTTTATTTTACCATGTGCGGGGCTCGTTGTTTTCCCGCAGTGCATTGATCCAGAGTCAATCACAGTGAATCCCGGATCTATCAAGTCGGTAGACTCTTGCACCATCATCGCGTTGTCGTCCTTCTTTCCAGCCTTCCCTATTTGGTTTGACTTCCTATTGGAGCAGTGGCGTGCGTAGTGGCCTTCTTTTCCACACAAGTAGCCCTCCCCCTTCTTTTCACCTTTCTTGGTGCCCTGCTTGGAACCCTTCTCCTTCTTGCCTCCCCCTCCACTGTGAGGATGGACAGCATAGGCAGAACTTGATGTTGCCCCACTCTCTTCCCATCCATGCCGCATCCATTCATTGCGGACGTACTCGGCCACCTTTGGGTACTTCAGCTCATCCGCGGACCACCAGCCTACGATGGTGATCACGGGACTCCAACTTTCAGGAAAATCCAGGAGGAGGATCATGGCTTACAGCTGAGGGTCAACCTTCGATTCAGTGGCTACGTACTCTACATTAAGGGACTCGATCTGCTCTAGGATCTCCATGATGTTGTCGCTTCCTTGGCTTGGAGGGTGACGAGCTTCCTCAAGACAAAGAGCTTGTTAGCAAAGTTGGTGGAATGTTAGATGGTGTAATGCTTCTTCTAGGCCTCCGCGGACTCCATGCATCCTTGAATGAGCGAATGTTATGTCGGAGCCAGCGCTAATACCAACAAGGCAAGCACCTTTTTTGCGCTTCTTGTACTTTTCCATTTCCTCCAGCGTCGTGGTATCAGAAGGGGCTTTTTCCTTACCCTTGACCAGCTCAAGCAGGCCCTGGTCATCGAGGTAGACCTCAAACTGCCACCTCTACAAGGGGAAGCCAAGCCCGTTGCATTTTGAGATGGCGCCGATGCTCTATTGCTCGGTCGTTGTCATTACGCGCGACAGTAGCATGAGAGTTGTAGAGGTAGGCTCCTTATACGCACGTGGGCCCATAACCGTTTATTGGCACTAGTGGGTGTAAAGGCATCCTCAAGGATGCCTAGATCTCACTAGTTCACGCTGCCAATGTTTGGGGTAGCCAATGGATACCAATGGTGAAGAGTGTGACGCACAAGGATGACGGATGTGAGTGGACAAAACACGTCCCTTTCATTGGAACTTAATTGAAACACATTTCGTTACTTAGCACACTCAGATTAAATATTATAGCCTGTAATCTAAGCTTTCCAACGCATCCATACACGCCCAAATAAGAGCAGTAGAGCCCCTGCTACAGCCGTCCATGTAACCCTTGATGGAGCCATCCACCTTGCCTTGTGCGTTAGACAACGGGTGGCGCTTGGACGGTGATCCGTCGGAGCGCCTTTCCTATTCCACAAGTCAAGGAGAACTTCATCCTGGTCAAGGAGGTTTCTCTGGTGAGTTCATTCATGGCCTGGTGCATTTGGAGCTCGTTGGAGGTGAAATCGGATCACAGGCGGTAGATTATCCCGCCACCCATGGCGGATACAAGATTCCACCCGTCCTACACCCAACCTCTGGGCTAGGCAAAATTTCTTAATACTCACTCAAATTGATGAAGTCAGAGCTCGATCTTGCATGAAAAAGGCTAATAAATCCAAACCTAAGTTCCGATCAGGTGTTGGACCACTCCTTAGTGGTCAAACCGAGGAGTACGATCAATGGCACTGATGTCAAGGGGCACGCCATGTCAACATAGATTACTTTCATGGTGACTATAATGAACATCTCTCTACAAGCAGTTGCAGTACCCGCAAGAGCAGAACTGTGGCATCACTTTTGAGCACACATCAATTATACTACTGTGCAGAAAATGGCTGAACAACAGACTACTTATGATCTATCATCAGGTCTACTCAAATCCTCTGACGTGGCATCCCGTAGTGGATATCTCACAGGGAAGTAGCATCAAAAGTACTTCAAGTCCTTCGGTACATCCAGCTCATGAGATGAGGTATGCAGCATACCGTAGCCTTACTACCTGTGTTTTGGGGTGAACCTCTCAGCACTTCCGCCTACATCACCAACTGGCTGTCCACTGCCAAGCTTCCCAGTAGTGTTTATATACCGTATGAAGCATGGACGGGTGACAAACCTCAACTCAAGTACATGCGTATCTTTGGGTGTACAGCTTATATGTGGATACATGCAGGACTTCGTTCCAAGCTCGAACCCAGGTCCAAGGCATTTATCCTTCTTGGATATGATGAACACTGTGATATCTACAGGGTTTGAGATCCAATAACGCTAACCACTACCCATGCTCGATGGCCTAATTTTTATGAAGCAAGTTTGAACAATACCAGGTGTCTTCCCACCACAACAATCAACACTACCCACATGGATCCGGCGCTTGAACCTCTCGAAAAGTTTAATGTTGATCCTATATTTGACGAGGATGAAAAGTCCTCTCTTTGGTGGTACCTCAAAGGTGTGTTAATGCAACTATAGCACCTATATCAGCACTTTCTCTGACGACTTTATCCTCTGCTATTCCCGGTTTACCTTGCTATGGGCGCCCGTATACAGCACTCACCTATTTCCAACTAGCCATGGTTGCCACTACAGATGATGACGAAGAATCTGCCTTCATCACACAGGTCATCGACATGAACAGCTACAAGGATGCGATGCATTGTCCAGATGCTCATTACAAGAAGAAGGCATCTTTTGAAAAGTTTGACCAGCTCCAAAAACAAGACACTTGGAGGCTCGTACCGCAGGCACCAAACCAGCCGGTTGTCACTTATAAATGGATTTCTCGTAAGAAGCTCAATAGTGCAGGTTAACTGGAATGCTACAAAGCATGTCTCGTGGCTCGTGGCTATGTCAAGTACTTGGTTTCGACTTAAGTGACACTTATACTCACATGACTAAGTATTCTTCTATTTGTGTCATCCTGTCGCTCGCCGCTGCTAACCGATGGATTTTGCACCAGATGGACGTCAACAAAAACTTGAAGGAAACGAACTACATTAGATAGCCTGAAGGCTTTGTTGATCCTCGCAAATCTCGTTTGGTGTACTGCCTTCAATGCTCTCTCTACGGGCTCAAGCATGCACCATGAAAATGGAACCTGAGAATACATGAAAATCTTCTTAGACAAGGACTCACTCGCCTTGATTCTGATCACTCTGTCTACTTTCGTTCTGGAAATGAGACGTTTGGCATCATCTTATACGTCGACAAACATTTTTTTGTTTGGGCCCTCTCTAATTCTCATCGTTGTTTTCAAGCAGAAATTTTCTCGTTGTTTCCAAGTGAGTGATATGGATGCCCTTAACTACTACCTAAGCATTCAAGTACACCAACACACAATAGGTGTTATCTTTCTTAATCAGGAAACATATGCTCAGCCTCTTGCTGAGAAATTCCAACATGAAGATGCTAGTCTCATGGATATTCTGTTGGCCACTGAGGACGGCCTCACAAAACTCCCTGCATCTGGTGACATCTTTGCTCCCACGACGGCCGAAGTATTCTTCCGCATGGTGGAGTCCCTGATGTATGCCTCTGTCAAAACGCGCCCTGACCTCTCTTATGCCATGGGAATTCTCAGTTAAGACTGTCAAAATACTACATACAGTCACGTCGTCATCGCCAAATGCAGCATCCGTTACCTGCGCTCCACGATCACGATTGGTCTTGGCTATTCTTCCACTGGGCACAACATTCCACGTGACTTTTATGATGCGGATCTTTCTGGCGATCAAGCAAACAGATGGTCCACCTCCGGTTATGTTTTCTTCTTAATGATGGCCCCGTCTGCTGGTAATCCAAGAAGCAAAGCATACTAGCTCTCTCTTCTACTGAAGCCGAATACATTGCAAAACGTGAGGCGACCTAGGAAGCTGTCTAGCCCTGCATGCTGCTGTCCAAAATTGGCTTTGACTGATGGAAACTGGGGCAGCCCTCAAGGAGGTGATCAGGCTCACTAAGAGCCGCCTAACCAACTGTTTGCCAACTGTTCGTGAGAGGGAGTTGCAGGTTGCACAGACAGAAATGACGGAAGCAATTGTAGGTTTGCAGAGAACGCGAATGTCTGAATCGACTTTTGATTGAGAAAGTTCATTTTCACAGCTTTCTAACAAGCCCTTATATGCCTCATTTGGCCTAGGGAGCACTGAGATACACTCTGTCAAAGTCTACCCTCTAGCACACTCTCCTAGCCTAGCGGGATGAGCGGCAGTCACCTTGTCATACAAGAGAATATGTCTCACACCACTTGGACGACCAACAATCGTTGTCTGCACCTTCCTTGAAGTCTCTTGGAGGTCCTCCAGCCGCCTTTTTCTCCTTGAAGGCCGCTCTCAGCCGTCCTGGCCAATAATTCTGCGGCCTTTTGAGCTCAAAGTGCTTAGGTCGTCACTTGAACCCGACCCATGATCTCCATACTTTGGAAATCCATATCTCACTCAGAAGGACTCTGAATCGAGTTCCGTAAAGTGCGTTGGAACCTTTGAAACATCCTCTATGCAACTGTTATGCCAGATTATTTTTATCGAGAAACCTATGTTTGTCACTTTCTGGAACTCTCATATCCATCATTCTCCCACTTTGCGAGAATAAAAGTCACACAAGTCCGCACTGTCCCCTCAGCTGCTGAAACCGGTGCGCTGCCAGCGGCTTGGTCAGAAAGTCTGCCAGCATCATGCTTGAAGGGCAGAACTTGATCTGCACCACCTGTTTTGCCACGAGCTCGCGGATGAAGTGGTACCGCAGGTCGATGTGCTTGGTGCGGGCGTGAAACTTGGCGTTCTTCGTCAGAGCAATGGCGCTCATGTTGTCACAGTAGATGGTGGTGGCTGTGGTCTGCTGCTGTCCAACGCTTTCTAGCAGCTCACGCAGCCACACGGCTTCCTTTGCTGCTTCAGTCAGGGTGATGTACTCTGCTTCGGTGAAGGAGAGGGCAACACACTCTTGCTTCTTGCTCCTCGAGCTGATTGCACCTCCCCTGAGCACAAACACGAACCCACTGGTCGACCTCCTTGTGTCCAGGTCACCTCCCCAATCTGCGTCACTGTAGCTGATGAGGATGGGGCTGTTGTTGCCGTTGAAGGTGAGGCAAAGGCTGCTACTGCTGTCCAGGTAGCGCAACACCAACTTAACCGCCTCCCAATACGGCACGCCCGGATTCACGCAAAACTTGCTCAGAATTCCCACTGCTTGGCTGATGTCAAGGCGTGTGCCGAATGCTGCATACATGAGGCTCCCAACTGCTGCTTGGTACGGCACTGCTTCCATGCGGCTGCTCTCTTGCCTGCCTTGGGGAGTCTATGTCATGCTGAGTTTCGCTCCCACTTCCAGTGGTGTAGCGGCCTTGCGCGCTCCTGCCATGTTGAAGCGCTTAACGATGTTGCTCACGTACGTGCTCTGCGACAGCTCCAAAGTCTGCTGCTGCCGGTCGCACTTGACCTGAAGGCCAAGGTAGTAAGTGAGCTCTCCCATGTCCTTCATGTCGAACCTGGCAGCAAGGGACTGCTTCACATCGTCTAAAAGAGACTTGGAGTCAGATGCAATGAGCATATCATCAACATAGAGCAAGATGATGATCTGGCTTGTCTCTTGTGTGCGCCCATAGACAGTATGGTCTGCTTCACTGCGCACAATGCCAAGGCCAGCCAGCTGCTCATCCATCTTGTGGTACCATGCTCGTGGGGCTTGCTTCAGGCCGTAGAGGGCCTTCACAAGCTTGCACACCAAATTCTCCTTTCCCTCCACCACATACCCCTCCGGCTGCTCCATGTATACATCCTCCTCGAGCTCACCATTCAGAAATGCACAAGTCACATCCATTTGGTGCACCTCTCAGTCCATAGCAGCAGCAAGTGCGAGGATCGCTCGGATGGATGGGAACTTTGCGACAGGTGCAAACGTCTCATTGTAATCCACACCCTCATTCTGCGCATACCCATTTACAACCAGCCGTGCTATTTACCTGAGCACCTTACCATCTGCACTACGCTTGCGCCTGAAGATCCACCGGCATCCAATCACCCCACTGCCACGTGGAGCTTCCTTGAGGGTCCAGGTGCTGTTCTTCATGAGCGCACCATACTCCTCGTCTACTGCGGCACGCCAATCGGCGCTACGCATGGCTTCAGTAAATGTTGCTAGGTCATCGGTGACTATGAGGAAGAGAAGCTCGAGATCAAACGACTTCGTTGGTGGTGGGACGGTGCACATGTCCACCAGCTCCTCCAACGGCCTCTGTTTGCTTGCGAGGCGTTCGTATCACCTCAGGGGCTCCCCAATGTCCTTTGCACCTTTTTTGATACGTGCGGACCATCGTGGCAGCTGCTGTACATTATTTTGTTGCTCCTCCTAATCAGATTCGGCTGCTGGCTCCTTCTCCTTCTCAGCTCCCTCCACCTCCTTGTTGTTAACGCTGTCACCGCAATCTTTCGCACTATCCTCTTCTGCTACCGACACTTCTCCCACTTTAGGTACAAGTGCGGGAGCAAGTGGAACAGCAGTCATAGGGCTCCAAGTCCAGCCCTTCACGTCCTCTTGAAAGACGACGTCGTGGTTGCGGAAGATCTTGCGAGCAGTGAGGTTGTAGAGGCGGTATCTCATGGTGTCGTAGCCGAGGAAGGCCGCCTTCACCGACTTTGCGTCCAGCTTGTTGCGGTTGCCAGCAGGCACGTGCACAGATGCGGCACACCCGAAGACTTTCAGGTGCATCACTGTTGGCTTGCGTCCTGTCCACGCCTCCTCCAGTGTCATCAGTGGCACGGCGCGTGTGGGACTCCGGTTTTTCAGGTACACGGCAGTATTGACCGCTTCCGCCCAAAAGGTTGGCGGGAGCTCCGTGTCTTTGAGCATGCTCCAAACACGCTCCATGAGCGTGCGGTTCACGCGTTCAGCCACGCCATTCAGCTGCGGTGTTCTAGGTGGGGTGACCTCGTGCCTCATCCCGCGACACTTGAGGAAGTTGCAGAAGTTGTTGGAGAGGTACTCTACTCCACCGTCGGTGCAAAGCACCTTCAACCGCCTGCCACTCTCATTTTTTGCAGCAGCAATCCATGTCCTGAAAGCATCAAAGCACTCATCCTTGCCAGCCAGGAAGGACACCCACATCTTCCTCGACTTTTCATCAATGAATGTGGCAAAGTACGACTTGTCGCACAAGGACTGTGATGGCATGGGACCACATAAATGAGAGTGAAAAATTGAGAGAAGCTCAGCCGTCCCCTTCCCTTCCCCCGTGAAAGAAGCGCGGGCTTGCTTCCCTTCAATGCAGCTATCACAAGCCGATGCACCAGGCTGCTTCACCCCCTTCAGCTCCAGGCCACGGACCATCTGCTGCATGGAGATGATGGCGCCAAAGCCGAGGTGACCGAGCCGGCGGTGCCACAGGCCGATGTCGTGTTTTCCCTCTCTCGCCGCCAATGCTGAGTCGGCTTCCTTCTCCGATGCCTCGTAGAGGCGGTAAAGACCGTCCTCCTTGTTTGCTTTTGCAAGCACACGGCCTGCACGGGCAGAGATGGTGCAGCCACCATTCTCAAAGCAAACCTGCAAGCCTTTGGAGATGAGAGATGAGACAGGGAGGAGGTTAGCTGCCAGCCCCGGAACATGGAGCACCCCCTTTACATGACGTTCCACGTGCTTATCCTCAACGGAAGCACAAAACACAATCTCACCCTCCCCAACCGCCATTTGCACATAACTGTCCCCCATGTACACCCGAGGAGGCTCGATGGCGGTGTAGACGACGAACCACTCCCGGTGACACGTCATGTGCCGCGTGGCTCCCGAGTCGATGATCCTAAACAAGGCAGTGTTTTCGGAGACGTGCAGGACCCGGATGGTTTTCATGAATCTACTCTCCCAATCTTCTGCGTTCGGAAAAGCGTCGGAATGTTTTCCCGCTCCCACTCCAACCGCAAGGTTCGCCTTCTTCTTCCGGCATTCGCGTGCCCAATGGGCCGGCTTCTTACAGTAGTGGCAATTCTCCTTCTTCTTCCCTCCTCCGCTATTACCCCTGGTTGGTGCAGCACCACCCCCATGACCAGAGTTGGAGATGAGAGCGACATCCAGTCCGCTTCCGCCCTCCTCTCCCTTGCGCCGCTCCTCCTCAAACCGCAGGCTCTCCTCCACATCGTTGAGGGAGAGCTTGTCGCCACGCTGGTCCAGGGCAAATATGAGAGGAGTGTAGCTGCTAGGAACGCCAGAAAGGATGGTAAGCATGAGCACACGCTCCTTGACAGGATCCTCAATTGTAGGAAGCTGGTCAGAGATGGACTTCACCATGTTGATATAGTCAATCATGGATCCGGACTCATCCATCTTCACGGTGTGAAATCGACGACGTAGCTGCATATTCATTAGGGTTGAATTGGAAGCATAAGTGGACTCAAGACCAAACCTCCTTTGGCATGAGGATGCCATGGACAAGGAGTTGCTGCTGTTCGGCAAGGTGGAGGTAGATGGTTGCGAGGGCGCGGTCACGCTTTCCGCGGTAGGTACGGGCCTCGCCAGGAGAGAGGGAGCTTTGTGCTGGTTCCTTCTGCTTCTCATCCACTTGGCTCCAGAGACCTTTCTCCATCAGCACCATCTTCATGTTGCTGCTCCTGTTGAAGAAGTTCTTGTCTTCGAACTTGGCGATGTTGACACAGGCTACCACAGAAGCGGATGTCGCCATGGTAGTACAACATTCAACCCCGAAAACGACTCTCTCACACAACAGGGTGCAAGGAATGCCTCAAGGATGAGACAGAGCCTTTTCCTAGCTTTGATACCACTGGTGGAAGCTGGGGCAGCCCTCAGGGAGGTGATTAGGCTCACTAAGAGCCGCCTAGGTAGGACCAACTGTTTGTGAGAGGGAGTTGCAGGTTGCACCAACAGAAATTACGTAAGCGATTGTAGGTTTGCAGAGAACGCAAATGTCTGAATCGACTCTTGAGTGAGAAATTGCATTATCACAGCTTTCTAACAAGCTCTGATATGCCTCATTTGGCCTAGGGAGCACTGAGATACACTCAGTTAAAGTCTACTCTCTAGCACACTCTCCTAGCCTAGCGGGATGAGCGGCAGTCACTTTGTCACACAGGAGAATTATGTCTCACACCACTTGGACGACCAAGAATCATTGTCTGCACCTTCCTTGAAGTCTCTTGGAGGTCCTCCAGCCGCATTTTCTCCTTGAAGGATACTCTCAGCCGTCCTGACCAATAATCCTGCCGCCTTTTGAGCTCAAAGTGCTCAGGTCGTCACTTGAACCCGACCCATGATCTCCAAACTTTGGAAATCTATATCTCACTCAAACAGACTCCGAATCGAGTTCCGCAAAGTGCGCTGGAACTTGTGAAACATCCTCTATGTAACTGTTATGCCATATGATTTTTATCCTCTATCAACCTATTTTTGTCACTTTCTGGAACTCTCATATCCATCATTGACCAACTGCCTACTACTCCAATCAACTGTGACAACGAGGAAGAAATTACTCTTCCAGAAGATCCCGTTCTTCATGATCGTATAAAGCATGTACGGTGACAATACCATTACGTTTGTAATGCCATTGTGGATGGTGAATTCGGCATGCTCTACATCCCCAGTGAGCTACAAAATGAGGAAATGTTCACCAAACCGCTCTCTACCGATGGTCACGCTGCACTTTGTGCTTGCCTCAGTCCTTTCAGGCTACCTTCTCCCTCTTCCTATGAGACGTCTCCCTCCGTCTCCTCCATATAAGGTGTTGGGCCGGACAGAGGCGGCTGTTGGCAATGCTGCCTTGGCATTTTACTTTGGTGATCCTAAGTGAGGCATTGGCATGGACGTGGGAAGGGCATGGCTGCCAAGCTCCTCTCTACTTCAGTTAAACCGACACTAAAACTACCAACAAAGCAGGAAAAGAATTCCAATGCTCTTATTAAACCCTCGACTAAGTATGTAGATGGTCAAGATACGTCATCGAGGACATGGTCATGGACATGGTCATGGTCATGGTCATGGACATGGTCATGGATATGGACATAGATATCTTCTACATCAATGTCTATATCTACATCTTTCTCTCGTGGTGATGGTAGTGGTAAGGGTGGGGGTGATGGTGGAAACGAGGGCGGTGGTGATGGTGGTGGTGATGGTGGTGGTGATGGCGGTGGAGAGGGTGGTGGTGATGGTGGTGGTGATGGCGGCAGAGAGGGTGGTGGTGATAGCGGCGAAGAGGGTGGTGGTGATGGCGGTGAGGGTGGTGGTGGCGGTGAGGGTGGTGGTGATGGCGGTGAGGGTGGTGGTGGTGGTGGTGGAGAGGGTGGTGATGGTGGTGGCGGTGGCCAGTAACAGCTGCCACAGAAGCTGGCACACAGAGTTCCACAGAAGTTGCTAAGGCGTTCAGCTGTAGTCCTTGCTTGGAGGGGACATGTCGATGTACAACTTAGTTGAGTACTGCTAACATTACTGCAGCACATGCATGTGGAGAAAGACGTGGTCAAGACAAAATGCAAAGGTATGTCCTAGGATGGCTGTCCACACACCCAGACATCTACCCACCCACGTGTCTTCACATTCCAACGCATTCAACCACCCTCTCATGCACCCATACGCACGTGACCACGCCATCACCCAACCACATCACAGAACGCATATCCAAAAGTGCGAATAAATCCCAGATTCTTCCACCTCCACATCCCTCAGATTCCAAAAGGCACCCAGGCTAAATAGCAAGGAAGAACAGGCAGGACATTAATTTCCAAACAGATGAAATATTTGGCCGAGTAAATGGAGACAAATACAACGAAGGGGTCTTAGTTTGTAGCAAAACTTATTCTTGTGCTAATATATGCTTTCAAGGTGACGGAAATGAGTTTGAAAACACAAGTTGCAACACTGAGAGGAACGTTCTGCTATGTTGTTGCAAGATCTAGTTGGGCAGGCTCAAGGTCCATTCCAATAACTGACTGCTTCATGTCATTTGATGGCGAAAGGGTATGGTCACACTTTCAGTGATAGATTATCACAATGATCGTTGCACTTGGGATCGATAGGCTCCATTGCGTAACATCCATCGCAAGTAACACCCAGGCACTGCCCAGAGTGATTCTAGGCAGCCCATTTGCGAAGAGCATGTGGGAGTCCTCAAAATTGACATGGAAAGCCTGGCAACAAATGGTATCTCTGGAACTGCCACACACCCATCAGGATGCCTTGCCTACACCATCGAGTTACCCGAACTAACGTTTCAGTAATTTTACCTGCCTTTCCAATGAAGAAACAGAATCGACGCTCGTGGGCACTGAAATTACCAACAAAGCAGACAAAAGAATCCCAATGCTCTTATTTAATCCTTGACTAAGTAATTTGATGGTCAAGATACGTCATCGAGGACATGGTCATGGACATGGTCATGGATATGGACATGGATATCTTCTACATCTATATCTATATCTATATCTTTCTCTGGTGGTGATGGTAGTGGTAAGGGTGGGGGTGATGGTGGTAGTGATGGCGGCGGAGAGGGTGGTGGTGATGGTGGTGGTGATGGCGGCGGAGAGGATGGTGGTGAGGGTGGTGGTGATGGTGGCGGTGGTGAGGGTGGTGATGGTGGTGGCGGTGGCCAGTTACAGCTTCCACAGAAGCTTGCACACAGAGTGCGACAGAAGTAGCTCACACGTTCAGCTGCAGTCCATGCTTGGAGGGGACATGTCGATGTACAATGAAGTTGAGTATCGATAACATTACTGCAACACACATGCGTGCGGAGAAAGACTATGTGCAAAGAATCGTCCTAGGGTGGCTGTCCACACAGCCACACACCCAGACATCCATCCATCCATCCACCTATCTTCACTTGCCAACACATTCAACCACCCACACACGTGTCCACCCGACAACCCACATATTTAAAGATGCAAAAAAAAAACCCAACTCCTTCACCTCTACATCCCTCAGATTCCAAAAAGCACCCAGGCTAAGTAGCAAGGAAGAAGATGCAGAACACTAATTTCCAAACGAATGAAATATTTGGCCGAGTGAATGGATACAAATACAAAGGAGGGGTCTTAGTTTGTAGCGGAACTCATTCATGTGAAATCTTTCAAATATATGCTTTCAAGGTAACAGAAACTGGTCTGAAAACACAGGTTGCAACAATGAGAGAAACATGCTATGAAAGTAGACCGTGAAATCTTCTCAAGGTATCTAGTGTCTGATGCATTGTCTCACAGTTTGGTCAAGGAGTTGAGCCGGGCCACCCAGGCAGGGATTTCTCCTGAAATGCCCACGTTTCTGCTTAAATCCCTGCACTTCCCAGTAGATTCAAGTTTGAGATATCATCCATGACCTCAACCTTCTGTGAACCAACTACGCAGTCCTCCACCAAACACTTTCATTAGGGGTAAAATTCTCCAACATGTTTTTCTAGAAATCCATGAAATGCTCCTCTGCCTATTCCTTAACAATCCTGAATCCTCGTTTGTATAGATGTTCCAGAAACATTCGTGGTGTGAGAGTGATTAGAGACCCAACGTCTATGGTCCATTCTTGCCATTGAACATATCTGTTTGTCCTGTATCTCAGAGAGGTGTACAGTCCAAACATTCGGCAATTGAGGTAGAAATTCCCCCTTCCGCTACCCACCACTCCTCCTTCCTCCCTCCCCCTTTTCAGCCTGCACTTATGCAATCCGTCGACAGCCTCAATTGAACAGAGCTTTTCTCACAGGTATTGGAGATTGGTGAGTGCCGACCAGGAGTCTGGAATACCTCCTGACAGATAGTTATAATACATGTCCCTGCACGTTCAAAAACATGAACATTGAGCATGCTCTGAACTTCTGGGAACCTAGTGTGCCTGCAACAGACGGAGAAGTTGTATTGATTCTAGGTATGGTATTGTGTTGGACGTGGATATGGGTGGAGAAGGATGATGCCACGCTCATGATGAGGCCTACAATCTTGCGCCTGATCACAATTCGAAGGCAAATTCAGACCAGGTTTTGGTTCTACTTGATTGTACACCCCATTGACAGCCTCAGATCACTGCCAGGGTGAACAGAGCGTCTCTCACAAGTTCTGAAGTTTGACGAGGTTGGAATAGGCAGCTGGCAGGCCTCCGGTCCTGATTGAGGCGAAATTCAAGTTCCTGAACAGAACACAGCATCCGCCCAAGGACCATGTTCTGAACAATTGGTAGCTGAGTTCATAGATGTGTCCCCATTCAACCAAAAGACTTCGACAACCAGTGAATATATACGCATGCACAGATGGACATGCAGGCACCGGCAGATGGCCAGGCAGATATTCGGACAACTATGTAACTGGAACCTCCGTCACTTGCTCCCTATTTTCTCAGCCAACATTTAGCCATTCACTGACAACCTCAGATCACTGCCAGAGTGAACAGAATTTCTCTCACAAGTATTCAAGGTTGGTGAGGGCAGAATAGGCGACTGGCAAACTTCCATCTATGGATGGATTGTAGAACATGTCCCTGCATGAACGATGAAATGGAGCATGGACCAAGTTGACCTGTTGGGAATTGAGTTGGCCATATTCTACAATTTTCCACGAGTCAGTCTCATTGAGTTCCCATGTGACCTCGACTGGACATTCTATTCGATCTTATGCATCGAGTGGCTAATGAGTCAGTGGCACATAAGATAAGATTCTGAAATGAAGAAAATGGCCATCCTCATAATGAAACCACCAGATAGGCAGGTCCTGTCACATGAATACGTATCGTTCAGGTAAATTGAGCAGCAAAGTTGACAAAGTCTGCTCAACAGGGACCATGATTCTTGTGCAATGAAATCCGTCAACTTGGGCGATGAAACAATATCAGTATCTGGTGTCCCGGTCCAGCGGTCAAATGGGATCGCGATATGGAGGATAACGGAGCAGGATGTCCTACAAGTGCTGCGGTGGGCCTCACCTTGTACGCAGTGGCAGCACCTTCCGTGACCCCATTCCACTAATGATCAGATAAGAAACTCTGGTGAACGTTCTAGCGAGGATAAAGAAATTCTTCAAACACATTGTCTAGACAAGGACTTTCTGTTTGGAGGCCAATACATCTTCCATGCAGAGTCTCCTTACCATCTCTTCAGATTTACGAGTGCGCTCATTCCATCTGGTAACTGTCCACGTAAGTCTGCATAGTGTAGACTCCTGCATGGAAGTTATCGCATGCAGAAAGATGCAGAGGACGTGCATACGGTTCATTGATATTGCAAAACACTCACATGCACTAGCCAATGCTAGCTAGGACAGACACACCCACACAGCTTATGCACGCATTGGCGAACTGCATGTGATGCAACAGTAAAGCACACATGCTTTGGCCCACAAACAGATACATTCACGTGAGCTGATCTGCACACCGTGTGCATATGGCTGACAGCAATGTGCCATGAACGCCTTGAGCACTTGCATACAGCGACTTTGAAGGGAGGTAAAAGAGAATGCGCACTAGTAGTGCGCATAACATGATCAATGCCATGGTAGTGCGGCTCTACCATGACAATGATCATGTTATCTGGTGTGAAATTCGGATCGTCTTCTTTTACCCACCGTTCACAGTGGGTCAGGGGGTGTCAGAGGGAGGGGGGAGATCAATACTGACGCGACTGCTCCCGCACTCCTATTCCTTAACAAAGAACTCCCGCCACTGCGGCTCTTGTTCTTGCTGTCGCATCTTCCCTATTCACCAACCTGATGCGTAGCTGGGAGAAACTGAAGAAAAGGTGGTTGAAAAGGAGTCGGAACAGGTTGACGGGAAAGGAGGGTGCGTGATGGGGGAAAAAATGGTACAAGGTAAGCCAATGTAAACGTCTAAGAGGCATTAGTCGACTTTACACATTCGGGCACACACTCATGCGCGAATTCGGTCACGCACCTGGGCACGCACTTGGACATGCACTGCGACATGCACTCTGGCATGAGCTTAGGAATGCACTCGGGCACCCACTCGGTCGCGGACTAGGACCAACACTTGAGCATGCATTCGGGCATGCACTTAGGTAGATACACTCGAGAACGCACTCGAATACGCATTCGACCAGGCACTAGGGCACGCGCTCGAGCACGCAATTGCGCACGCACTAGGACACCCACTCAGGGACGTAGTCGGGCGCGCACCTAGGTCGCTTAAGTACGCCAGGACTTTGGCACGCGCTGGGGAACGCACTTTATCACGCACTGAGGCACACTTGGGCACGCACTCGGGACGTGGGTGTGCAGTCGGATACGCAAATGCGTTGGCTGACATGGAAATGCATTGGTCGTGGATACGTTATCAGACTTACAGGAAAGTAAGCGAAGTCAGAAGTGTGATGGATGTAGGGAATTCCATTGTTTCGAGGCCGCCGCCGTCCAAGTTCCTGCACACGCATCACCACGCCATAAGTGCTCAGTCTCAGCCTTCGTGTTTCAGCCTGCCAGCAGCCACCCTGCATTGTCCGATATTTCGTCGTTGGCAATCTGAGTCAAGTAACTTGACAACTTTGGATTCTGCGAGCCAGGATGCGTGACAGGCTACGAGCAATAGCGCCAGATTGTAGAGAGGAAGATCCAACCCGCATGTGCCCATCCCTCCGTCACCCTCACCCACCAGATGCACTCAAGCATGTTGACTTGGTACTTACAAGGACACGATCTCTCCACCGCCGTTGCAAGTAATGCGTGCAACGACGGAGCAGTCGGCATTTGGATCACCCCAGTAGGTAAAATTTTTCCCCAAGTCCATCTGCAGTTGCGACAGCACAGTGTCTGCGCCCCACGCAGCACAGCCCGGCCGGGAACAGCCAGCCAAGAAAGGGCCAGGATTTGATCACGCGCATGTACGCGAGGCCAGATTGATCCAGGCACTGAAGACGGTCCCACACTGAGCGCGCATGCACAAGACAGGTAGGCTTTGCGGGTTGTCTGTGTCCCGGTCCCACAGCTTGTCTGGTTCATCCACCGTCCCAATTACAGCTGAGAATTGAAAAGGTTCAGCAGGTGCTTCCAGTCAAAAGGTTTGTTCACCGGCAACTGGAGACGGGCTAGGCTGGGCTACGGCACGAAGATTAGCTCGCGAGGGGAGGAATGAGGCGAGGGGGTGAGAGTGAGGGAAGGAGGGAGGGGGAGGTGGGGTAAAGGGAGGGGGGGCGGATGGGGGCGGATGGGGGGAAACGGGGGGAGGGGGACGTGGACGAGCAGCTAGTAATGGATACTGCCTGACAAACTGGAAACGGGCGGAGAGGTTCACAAGTGCAATGCACGCCGACTCACATTGTCGCACCGGCGCGGCGCTGGCGAATGGCGCTGCGACAAGCAGCAGGAGCACAGAAATAGCTCCAACCGGTAGGAGAAGAGAAGCTCTCATCGTCGCCGACGACTCGACTAGTGCGCTGCGCTGTCGCTTCTCGCTCGACTCCATCGAAGTACGGAGAGGCTGCAGCTGCGACTGCAGCACCACCGATCTGCGAGTAGCCCAAAGGTAGCAACAGCGGTGGTCGCGCTTTGACAAAGCGTGCGGCGGGACGCGGGATCAGAGCGGCTGGGAATAAGCCCCGCGGGGGGCTTCGATTGGTGGATCGAGATAAGGAAATGTGACCACGGCACCTCTTTAATAAACGCTTAGCTCTCCTATGACTTCCGAAACGGATACTAAGTGCGTTTCGGCTACAACGTTGACTATCGTGCATGAAAGGACGATTCCGTACACCAATTTAGACAGCCTAACGGCGAGTGAACGGCGGGTGACAGAAGTGACAAAACGTGTCGGAACGAATAATGCAGAGGCAGACGCGGTCAAACCCGACCATGGTGGTGTCGAAATATCTAAAAAACCTATGAAAATCGGTTCACTACCTCGTAGCCGCAGTCGCTGATGTTTATCGTCTGAAAGATCGCAGATTGCAACGATTCTGCGCAACAAGGTAGGCGATTTGCTGAAATTGAGAAATTGTTTAAGTTAGACTGTCTGCAACGTCGATCGGGTGCAATTCTCTTTGCAAACAGTAACATTTCAGTGCGACATCGGTGGCGGATTTGTGGAAAGACAACGAGTTCCGAAGCACAGAAAATTGTTCATTTCAGCCATGCCCACGTCGGATGACAACTGTCCCCACAACCCATCACATTCTGAACCAGGTGATCTGTCACACTGGACGCCAAAGCGAATTTACTTCAGCTTCGAAGAAGTCGAAAGAGAGCGAACACGACAGACAGCCACCTCGATTCCGTATTGGCTCTCTGGAGGCGAGATGGCGGCGGAGACGCAAGCCGCCTTCAGATGGGTGTTGATGTCGACTGAGACCGGTTTTGATTGGAGCCCAATCCAGATATTCCCCTCGATAGCTCCAGTCGCTGCGTTCGTGCTAAGCCTCAAACCCTGGGTGTACCCGAGAGTGTTTATGGATTACGAAGAAAAATGCAAAACTTCGGCGTGCGAGCAATGAGGGTTTTTTTGTGGGCGGTGATGAGCGAGACAGCTCATTCACCGTCTAAACAAGAACCAAAAACTTCAATACAGACAAACTCTGTTCTGTCAAAAGGAAAAGAGAGACTACCAAGGACTGAAATGGCACAGCCCAGTTGCCACATGTGCAATCCTGGCGTGATGTATGCAGTCTACATGTTGGCTTCTCGCCACATTCTTGTTGAGCAAAAATGGCTTAGTCGAGGCAGTGAAGACGTAAAATGAGCGTGCTAGGTGGGACTTGCGTACATCCACAAGCACTGAACACCGCGATGTTAAATGCGCGCAGCAAAGCTTAACTTGAGTGGTCACTCTAAGACCTCCCGGTTAAGGAATAGCAAGCGCATATACTACCTCCCTGACAGATTCAACTCCGAGGACAACGTGCACAAAGAATAGGAACGAACAAAAAAAGAGTTGGAAAAATGGCTAGGTGGCTGCCGGTGTTCCGCTACGTGCCACCATTCAAGTATTCTTTGTCGACAAACGATCTGGCAAAAGCGAAATGACAATATAACATCGTTTCACTAGGGACCCCAACATGCGAACAAAAGCACCTAGCGACTAGACCGTCCTTATATGACATTATAGTGCTTATCAAACATGGCGACGATACACTAGGCAACTCGACGTCGCACAATCCACCTCTCTCACGTAAGACAAGATCTTTGTTTCAAATTATTTCTCTCTTTTTCTCTCTTTCTCTCTTTCTTATATTCTTGCCCTCCTTAAGATGCCCCAATCGCTCACGCTGGTAAGCCCACCTCTCTTTTCCCCCTTTCCTCCACGTTCTCCTTCTCCTCCCCACCGCCCCCTCCTTCACCTCCCCCTCGCATACTCGTCCTCCTCTACCTCCTTGGCTCCACACCTTACTCCTTTGCCCCTTTCTCCTCCTTCCTCCTCCAGCACAACCTCATTTCTCACATCCACCTCCTCCCCCTACCCCTTCTCCTCTTTCCCACTTGCTCCTCGTTGTCCCTCTCCTCCTTCTCTTTCCCCTTGTCCCCTCCCCCTCCCTTGCTCCTTTTCCACCTCCCTTCCTCTTCCTCCTCCTCTAACATCATCGTCAATTTCATCATTGTCGTCTTCATCGTCGTCGTCGTTGTCATCATCGTCGTCGTCGTTGCCACCGTCACCGTTGTCATCGTCGTCACCGTCGTCGTCATCTTCGCCGTCGCTTTTGTTGGTATTTTTATCGTCATCATTTTCATTGAATTTTTCTTTGCCATCGTTGTCATTGTCGTTGTCGTCGTCGCCACCGTCGTCGTCGTCAACGTTGCCATCACCGTCGTTACCCCTTGTTTGTCATCTCTGCCGCTGTCGTCGTCGCCATGGTTGTCCATATATGACCAATCGCCTCACCCCTGAAACTGTGTATTGATAAATGTATTGGGTAGTGAACATATTTAGTCAACAAGGACTTCCAACAAAAGCTAGTACATAGTACATATAATCCATGATAACGAAAAAATTATATAAGGAATGTACAAGTGGGGTCTAGTGACATGAATTAATGGTGATGATTCTTGAAAAATGTTTGCACATAAGAATACACTTTTTGATACATCAATTGTCGAGTGTATGAATTCAAGGTGATTAACCATAACTCTGGTCGTCGTTGTTGTTGTCATTGTCGTTGTTGCTGTCATCGTCGTCATTGTCATCGTCATAATTGTTGTCGACGTCGTCCTACTACGGATCTAGCACCTCCTCCTCCCCTAATTGCTCTTCTCCCCCATCCACCATCCCATCCTCTCTCCCTCCCCCTCCTCCTTCCTCTTCTCCCTCACATTTACCTATTTCCATCCATCTTTAATTATCCGCATCCTCCTCATCTTCTCACATCATGCACATGATTCCTTTCGGATAGAATACTTGTCACAACGTTAGATTTGTGTGATGTCAAATGTTGGTACGTCACAACCGTTAACCACCAAAAATGTGAATGGAGATGATGAGTTGGAAATTATGCAGAGGGATCATCATGAAGAGCGAAGGACTGATAATGTTGATGAGATGAAGAACAAGGAGGACGATATCGAGGAAGAAGAGATGGAGGAGAAGGAAGTGTGTATGGAGGATAAGGGAGATGAAGAGGGGGAGGAGGAGGATGAGAAAACGGTTCATGGTGAGTAAACGTCTCTGGTATTTGATGAGGAGAGAGCACATGACGGTACATTGAAAGCCGAAAGGAGCGATGAGAGTGATGGAGGAGTGAAAAGAACACGTCTTTGTCATTGGCACATAAAACAACCTGATCTAGCAGCAAGGATTGAGCTCCAGAGGGTCCATATCGGTGCAAAATTGAAGATAAAGTCAGATCTCATCAGTGCAATACAACAACCTGAAGTTTGCTTCAAAAAGACGACCATCGTTCAGAGTTTATTTCTTTGTCCTATGATAACCATACTAGTTGTGGATGTCATTGAAGTACTTCACATCGCGTTTGAATGTATAGTATAAACATTATGATCATTGCCGGTGAACTAACACATGCTATTGCGTATATTGTAAGCAACATCGTGCGAATGGATGCAGGTACTGTCCTAGCCCTCCTTGCCAAAGAAATCAATGAGTGGCACGTTACCAAGAGTGACACCACACACGTGCAAGGGGGAAACGTTGCGCGATCACACATCACATCAAAAAGTGTGGTTGGTACAGCAAGACGGTCAGTGAGAACACAGCCTGAACCAAAAGGAAATGCATTCCAAGAGATTCTTCGTCGCGAGTATGGAATTAATTCCATACTCGTGGAATGTGTACACATTCCCTTAAGGAATGTGTACTTGGCTTGTGATAAGATCTTTGGTCGTGATCATATCATTTGTATTTCATACACTGTTACATTAATGAACATGACCCTCGTGCATGCTACTAAATATTCCTAGAAAATCACAGAAGGACATTCGTAGCTCTGCCACATTTCCACGTACTTTCCCTTCAAGAACGTACAATTCTTCAACAGTGTACATCAAGACATGAAACAATCCACAAATTTCTAGGAAATCACCCAACGTTATTCGTAGCTATGCCACATTTCCACGCACTTTCCTGTCAACAACCTACATGTGTTCAACTGTGTACATCGAAACATGAAACAATGCACAAATCTCGAGGAAATCACACAACGAAATTCATAGTTCTGCCACAATTTCATGTACATTTCCTTTCGGAACGTAAACGTCGTCAACTTTGTTGTAAACTGAGACATGAAACAAACCACAAATTTCTATGAAACTTCAACACGGCTGATCATCTTCAGCAGCAACCAACGTAGTAACTTCCATCTAGAGTTATACACACGGACAACTATGTACAACCGTGAAATAACACACAATGTTCACTGTGGTCTATAAGAACTTCACAACTGTGAACACAGACAAGCCACCAGATACCAACTTCAAGGTTACTTGGATGCCACTGTTCATACTCGTGTATTTACCAACGTTTATACGTACTAGAACAATACACTTATGTCAATTCTCTCCCCCCCATGTATTGGCCAAGTGTATTGGCCTGTGTACGCCCCAAAATATACACGTTTAGGAACAACATACACATGTGTATCAACCCCCCTCCCAACAACAAAATGTTTTAGCCAAGTGTATTAGCCCGTGTACACCCCAACATATAACACGTACAAGAACAATGTACACTTGTGTATCACCACCCCCCAACCACCAACAATGTGTATTGGCCAAGTGTATTGGCTCAGGTCTTTCTCAACATATACATGCACCGGAACAATGTACACTTGTGTATCACCACCCCCCCAACCCCCCCCCCCCAAACACGAACAAAGTGTATTGGCCAAGTGTATTGGCTCGTGTACTTCCCAACATAAACACATACAAAAAGAAAGTACACCAATGTACCCCCCCTCCAAGATCAATTGGCTGTGTATTGGGAAGCGTATTCAACATATGCATGCTATACGAGAGAATAACCTAGTTCTCCAAAGACGTTCTGTCTTTACCAGCCCACAATGAAGACCACCATCATCAATGGTATTGTGTATTGTGCGTAGGTTCCCTTAACACAGACATCAATGCAATGTAACCACATTAATATGCACATTTGGAAATATGTTAACCACTTACATGCCTGGCACAATTTATTCAAAATCATAAAACTTGCAAAAAATGACCACTCACAACAAAGCAGCAGCAACTACAAAGAAGTGTGGACCTATTGCAAATCATTTCAAAGCGCTTCAACAAATCCTCAGATCTTGCAATAAGATGCATCATTATCAAGTACTGCCCAAGACTTCCATCGCAATAATTTGCGTACGTGCAAAAACAAATCACACACATTTCATAATCATGAACAACCACACCACATGTTCCTGTAAGACATCGCAAACACCCCAATATACTCACACGGCGGTTCACTAGCATGTGTCCGCTAAGGAGTTGGTTGAAGTTCCAACAAAGAAGACAATTCGTATAAGAAAATACAAATACAAAATACACAACAAGTTAAACTTCCAACCCTTCAGTTACATCAAACACACAGATAAACCTTCAGTTACATCAACACCCTCTCTTGCATCGCTCATCTCCATTTGTTTTGCACCAAATACAACAACACACACAAAATGATGCCCCAAATTAAACAGGACTGACACGCCACACCGAACCACACGCTACAAAACGCACCGTGCTCGACATTTGGCGCTACACCAGCTGCATCATCCGCTCGTATGCCACGAATGTCATTCAACGCCTGTCTGCAAGAACGAGTCCACTGCTAACAAGCTCTGTTTGCACAAGTTGTCCACTAGACAACGGTCTACAACTGACAATCTGAGAGTGTCCCAAGCCCTGGACAGAACTAGCACCAGCCACCTTACGACCCTTTTTTGCTCCAACCACATGCCCCGCAACACCGTTCCTCTTCTTTGACACTCCAACAGCCAAGGGAACCGATGTTACATCACGAGATGCACATCCCCCAAAGCCCGATTGTGTCACCGACACAGGTTGCACTGTACCAACAACTCCACCCACTCCAACTCTTACATTTCCTTCAGAATCACAAGATTGAAGGTCACAACTAACGGTCGCATCAATCCTTCCATGGGACCCAACAACCTCAAAACCAACAACTTTGTCAGCGGCTTCGACATTGCCCTCCATACCCTGATCAACATCTTCGTCTCCAAGCCTGCAAGATGCATAATAACGTCCACGTTCAGTCATCAACATCATAATTTCAAAAGAAGGTGCAATTCAAAAACTACAATGTAGTTTCCCAACATACATATGGTCCACATAATTTGAGACTGACATCCTGAAAATGCGATCTACCAATAGGTCCCCACGGTTGTCGATCCACCTACACAGTGCACAACCATTGACCAAAACACACTTCATACGACCGTCCACATCTCATGAAACTACACATCCAAACAAGGAATTCAAGTAGAAATCACCATACATACGCAAGCTCCTCTATCGTGTAGAAACACGTTACACTGATATCTGCAGACGAGAAGAATGTCCTCACTGCACACCTCATCTGAGCTGGTGTGGCAGGGATAAACTTTTGTGGGACAATAACACCCTTCCGTATACCTGCACAATCCGGCATAAAACCAATGCAGCTACCACACTTTATAATACACCTAAACTGGAAACAATCTATGACACAAGGAACGTATCTCACTTGTTGGTGTCACGCAAGAAAGTAAACCCCACTCAACCATCTTATCAACACACAGGCGTAACTTCATTCTATCTCTCCGCACACCAGTAACCTGACGGTAAGATCTTGCCCAATCACTGAAGAATATTAGGTTGAAGCTCTTCATGTGATCAATGACGTAGTCAAAGTAGTCCTACATGCAAAATAAACAATCTCATTAGTTCGAAAACATCTTGCATACAAAATTAGCAACACAATGGTAAAAAACAACTTACCCGACCAGGTACCAATAGATCTTCCACGAAAATGGTATACCCCAACATGAAATCTTGATTCACCTCTCGGATGACCCGTGGATGATGCGCCAACCGCGGTGCCATATCATATGATGGGAAGAAGTTCTCGGCAGCGTCATTGTCGTTTGTTAGAACAACTTGAACCCAGATCAGGTACTCCAAGTACATCACAGCACGCGCCATTACATCTTCTGAGATGATGGCGAAACTTCCTTCACCCTCAGCTAGATGTAAGTTGCCAGCGTACTGGGGCTCAGATCTTAGGCCCACGGTCACATCAATTTTATGCAAGCAAAGAATGTATTTGCTAGAAGGCCGTCCATCTTCCCAAGATAACCTGCATTTCAAGGAGATAATGCCAGTTGTCACTTAGACTTAAACCAACAAAAAAAATAGACACACGAAAGTACAATTCAACGTACCATTCTGCGACGCACCACCATTGTAAGCGGGAAATTCAAGGCGGTCCCGGATTCATCGCACGAAGTGATCCTTCAAGGCCTCTGCTTCAGGGGACTACTCGTACGTGATGTCCCTTGGAACCACCCAACCATCCACGACCATGTGGTTCATGCCATGAATCCACAGGTATTGCTGTAAGCAAACATATTAGTCATTTGAGATAAGGCAAACTGCTAAATACACACACCTAAACCAATAGTGAATGCGGTTAGCACATCACATAAAACACATTACATATCCTTGCACAACTTTGGGAACCTCCACCACTCTAAGAAAATCTGGACTCGTCTACACAACATCTGGTGAAAACAGCTCCTCGTAGCTTTTCACCTCCTCGTCGTCAAGGTCCGCATGGGACTACACGTAAACTTGTTGGACAGCCTTCCTATTTTGAACGAGAGACTGCATAATCGGTTGCGACGCCAACATCACTTGGTCCTCAACTGTTGGCTTAAGAACTGTCAAGACAAAAGATCAACAAACAGTTTTCTCAAGAAGCCTAAAGATGAAGCATACGTCTTGACAGTTAAGACTTGCTATTGACATACCCTTACACTCGTAACTCGATAGTGGTACAATCAGCGAGAAATGGTTGAATAGCCCATCCTCGGTGTCATGGAGACGGCACTTAAGGAATTCCAGTGGCTGCGTTGCACCAGTGAACACAACATGCGTACTCTCCACAACTCATTCAGCCTTGGCGTACACTGTCTCACGACACCAGACGGAGCCATCCGCAAGTTGTAGTAGTTCAGCCCTGTTAGTTCCTCGTCCCCCCTACCCTCCTCCCGTGCACCTTTTCCCATCCCTTCTATCCTTGTGTCCTTGCTCCCTCTTTGCGTCTTGGCCAAACCCTCCTCCTTGTTCACCTGTTTTGTTCCACTCTTACTCTTGCACTGCTTCCACTCTTTCCTGAACCTCTGTCCCTCTCCCTACCGTCCCACGACCTCCCCCCTTGTCCGCAATCTTGCCTCCTGCTGCGATCATTTCTCCCTCGATCTCTCCCCCATCCCCGATCCTCACATTGTCACCTCCCTCGACGTCCCTGGCCCTCCATGTGCCTCTTCCTGCATTGCGTCCCGTCCCATCCTCTCCTTGCTCTCCCCCACCACCTTGCCTGATTCCTGTTGTCGTCGTGTCGTCACCTCCCTCTCCCTTGCTTGTCTCCCCTGTGCCTCTTCCTGCCTCCTCATCCACCGGTGTTCCACCTTCCTCTCCTCCACTCCCTTCTCCCCCTCTCTCTGATGCTCACTGGTCTCCCCTTTCCCTCCTCACCTTTGCCCTCCTCCGTATTTGCGTCCCCTCCGCCTCACGCCCTTTTGCCTTACATAGTCCATCTGGGTCACGCCCACGGTCACCACTTCTTTCATCTGGAGTTGTGCCATGCGCTTGATGCATGCACTGACCACTGCTTTGTCGGCGAAGAAGCATCTACTACGCATGCCCTTGCAGTTACATCGACACCGCACGCCCCCTCCACTCCCTTTCCCCTTGACGAGTCCGATCCCCTCACTCTTGCCGATGCTTTTGCTCGTCCGAATGCTGCTGCCTGACACGCGGCTTATGTCATAGA
The DNA here is from genome assembly GCA_023375785.1 of Penium margaritaceum. Lineage (NCBI taxonomy): Eukaryota > Viridiplantae > Streptophyta > Zygnematophyceae > Desmidiales > Peniaceae > Penium > Penium margaritaceum. The sequence continues at coordinate 135,106 of SZWC01006624.1, forward strand.
GCTTACCAATTTGGCTGAGCACGGTGTGCTTGAACTCACTGAATTTCCTCCCGGACACACTAGAATCAAGACCAAGTGGGTCCTACCTAAGAAGTTCACCGCTTTGGGCGTCATGGACCGGTACATGGCTTGTCTCACCGTCAAGGGCTACTCCCAGATCCTCGGCGTCAACTTTACTGAAACCTACGCCACTGTTGTTCGTTTTATGACAAGTCGTGTTGTCATATGTGTTCTAGTGAACAACATGTTTCTCCATGGTCGTCTTGAGGAGGAGCTGTACATGGTCCAGCATCCTAGCTTCTCTGATGGTACCGGTCAAGTCGGCCGCCGCCGTCATGCACTTCACGGTCTCCGTCAGTCTCCTTGCTGTTGGAACAAGGATCTCTCGTCCACCCTCGTTGGCGGTGGTTTCCACTCTAGTCATTCCGATCCCTCTTTATTCGTCGGTGACACGCCTCTCGTGCCCACCTTCATTCTGGTGTATGTGGATGAACTCCTCATCACCTCTTCTTCCTCCCTTGCGATCTACCAGGCAAAGGGTCTCCTCTCCTCTGCAACCATGTTGTTGGGGATGCAAATTGAGCTTCTGCCCGTCTGTCTATTGGTCCATCAAGAGCTCTATGTTCAAACCCTTGTTTATCGCTTCTCCTCTGTCAACGGCCTCTTCCACCCCCTCCTACTGCCTCATCGCCCATGCCACCGGGCACCCAGCTCACCCTTCGTGTGGCCCACGACAAAGAGTCGGGTGCACTAGAGTTTGCCATTACGTTTGAGTCCATCATTGGTGCACTCACGTACTTGGCTGGCACCACTCGTCCGGACATTGCCTGAGCGGTGAATGTCCTTGCCCAGCATGTCGCGAGCCTCACACGGCTCACCTCCAAGTGTTCGTGTACGTCCTTCACTACGTCCTTGGATCTGCCTGAGCTGGCCTTGTCTTCCAGGCTGGGTCTGGCGTGCCGCTCCATGAGGGCTACGCCGACAATGACTATGCTGCCGATTTGGACGCTCGCATTTTGCGGCTTCGTCTTTCTCCTTGGAGCTTCTGTCGTTTTTTGGCACAGTAGGAAGTAGGGCTCTGTTGCTTGCAGCACAAAGGAGGCTGAATATATGGCTCTGGGTGGTGTTGTTGTAAACACCGTGTGGCTCCGTCGCCTTCTCAACGAGCATTGTCTCCCCACCTCGGTTGTGTCCCTCGACACAAAAACTGAGAGTGGGTTGGCCGTTGCCAAGAATTCTAGTGCTCTTCATCTTCGCACCAAGCACATCAGTGTTGAACACCACTCCGTGTACAACGTTGTCGTGACCGACGATGTTTCTCTCTGATTCATCTCTGCAAAGTGCCAGCTTGCGGATTTTCTAATGATGGAATCCACCACCTGGCCTTCGCTTCCAATATCGCTACTTTTGGTCTTTGTACCCTTCCCTCGTTGGACTGGCACACTTCTTTTCTTCCCCATTGCCCATGCTTGCATAGTTTGGTCCTCTGCTTGATGAGCACTTGCATGCCACATTTGTGTTCGTTGCTCTCCTCTGTGCTTCTTCCCTCCGTGTGTCTGACCCCTATAGGTTCTTCCGCACTCGATGCCCTTTGCCACCGGTCTGCTGTTTTCCATCCGTCTTTGTCTATTCTCCCATCGCGTCTCTCCCCTCTGCCCCCCTTTGTGCCCTTTGTGTGCCCTTGTTGTCGTCCGCCTCTGGGCGTTGGGGTGCAGGCCCTTGAAATTCTATTGTGGAGCCCCCCTTCACACTGGGTTCTTCTGGGCTGCCGCTCTTGCCGGTGTGGCGCTCCTGGCATACGCAAGATGGGTGCTTCTGGATGGGTGCTCCTAGACGGGTCCTCTTTGCGGAGTGCTTCGGTTGCGTGCTTCTGGTGGAGTGCTCGTGGATGGGTGCTTCTTGATGGATGCTTTGGATGGGTGCTCTTAGATAGGTAGTCCTGGCAGAGTGCTTTAGTCACGTAATTTTGGTGTAGTGCTTCTGAATGGGTGCTTTTGGATGGATGCTCTAGATGGGTACTGCTGGATAGGTGATCTTGGCGAGGTCCTTCGGTAGCCTTCTTCTGGCCGGGTACTTTGGCCGTGTTCTTCGGGAGGGGTTCTCCACGCGGGATGCCCTTGCTGGCATCCTTATCGCCATCCCGGTAGCAGCATGTTCCTAATCGCTAGTGTCAGTATAGACACTCCACAGAGTGGTCCTGCCTTGGGGTTCTAGTGGTCCTTTTGGACTTGTGCTGTGGTACTCAAACTTTCTTCTTGGCACATCCACCCTCGCTTGCACTATCGTGTTCAAGTAGCAAACATTTGATATTCCTTGTCTAGCCTAGTTTAGTCCTAGACTTGCAATGCGTGTTATCTTCCTTGTGAGACGTATGTCTCCTTAACGTGTGCGATTTTGAGGCACACTTCACATTTTCTCGAGCGATTATGCATGTGCCACGTGTGGTTCACCACGCCATGTGGCGAATCACAAGAGGCATGAGGTGCGACCTGATAGGATTCAGGCATCGAACCTCGTCTCGCTTATTATTTGTAACAATGTTTTCAACTTCACTTGCCCCGATCTCCTCTCTCTCTCTCTCTCTCTCTCTCGCCTTGATCCCTTCTCACCACTCTCGAGAGCCCCGCCCCCCACAGCTCTTGACAGCCACGAACCCTGTTGCGACTAAGTGACCCACTCTCCACCTCCTCAACCCAAGAGCCCTCACTCTCGGGTCTCTCTCCTCCTCCACCCCTCTCCCTCCCCCCATCCTAGGCCTGTACGACCCTCTTATACAATATCTATATCTATATCTATATCTTTATCTATATCTATATCTATATCTATATCTATATCTATATCTATATCTATATCTATATCTATATCTATATCTATATCTATATCTATATCTATATCTATATC
>SZWC01006625.1:51659-73892 GCA_023375785.1 Penium margaritaceum
TCGGGTAACTTTTACCCCTTCTCACTCGTTTACCCACAGATTCCCATGTAGAGCGCGGCTTGGATGTTCTCACTCTCACGGATGAATTCTCCCTCTTTTTTTGGGTGTTTTATCTGCATCGCAAAAGCGATGCGACGCACACCATTCGGCGCTTGTTGGTGCAGGCGGAATGCCAGACCAGCCAACGCTTGGACCATTTCGGTCTGATCATGGGGGAGGGGGGGGAGGGGGGGGGGATCGTGGGCCCCACAGCTGCATTTTTTTTGGAGCAAGGTGCCACCCATGAACTCTCCACTCCTTATACGCCACAGAAAAATGGCATGTTTGAGGGATGGAACCACACAATGCTGGATGTTGTGTCCTCCATGCATGTCGAGTCGGGTCTCTCCAAGGCCTTTGCCTTTGAGGCCATGGTTTACATGACGTGGGTCTGGAACCGTGTTCCTCATGGCCCACTCTCCCGTCATGTCATCCCCTACGAGCGATGGTTTGGCCACTGTGCTGATCTTCATTTGGCGTGTGTGTGGGGTTATCTGGCATGTGTCAAAGTCCCCGACGTGCAGCAGGACAGCAAGTTGTCACCTTGAGGTCGTCTTTGTCTGTTCCTGGGCATTACCCCCTAGTCAAAAGTTTGACTGTTTTGGGACCCCGGCAGGCATCGTATCATTGAGTTTCGCGATGCTATCTTTCTTGATTCCTACACACAACATGATTTGCTTTGGATTCGAGCCTCATCTCATCACCCCCGTTGTGCCTGCTCTCCCAACGTGTGGGGAAGAATTCTCATGCGGCTGGTCCCATCGAGTCGGGCACATCTGTGGGTCCTATCGATTCGTCACCCTCTGCTTTGCCTTTCCCTCCTGCTTTTGTAGCCGCACCTAGGCCTCATGATTCTGTGGGTCCTGTCACTACATTACGCGTATTCCTGTTCCTTTTGATATCGCACCGTCAACCCCCACGCCTGTTGTGCTACCTATCTAATCCCCTCTCGTTGATGTGACGTCTCCTTCCTTTGCCTCTCCAGCTCCTATCTCGTCCCCTGGGTCGTCGTCTTTCTCCCCCATTGCTCCTGAGTTGGCCGTTGATCACGCCATTCTCTCAGCTGGTCAAAAACTCCCTGTGTCTCAGGTCTCACCTCCTACCTCCCCTTCTATGAGTCCAGCTGGAGCACCCTCCTCACTTCTTACAGACCCCTATGACTCTTCTCCTAGTTCTACTCCTAATGTCCTTGCACCTGAGTTTCTTCATCCATACACTCGGGAGGTAGGTGGTCACCTTCGTCCGCGACCACCCACCATCCGACGTCAATACACGGTCCAAGTTGGCCTAGGCGATCAGTTCTGGCCCGTCTAGTCGTCAGTGGCGACCCTGGCACAAAGGCACTTGGGTTGACTGTCAGGGTTGAACCGAGGGTGCAATATGTCCAAAGACTGTGACAGGATACGTACAACTGCAGCATGAGCATGTTTTCACTCACAATGCAAGCAAAATTCTGGGCAGTGCGTGATGTGCCACCCAGTGCGCAAGTCCATGTGCAGCATGCCTCAGCCAAAGGGTTGCCCGACCTCGTCACGCTGGATGGCACACGATCACAAGCGGGCTCAGAGCAGTGGGAAACAGCCATCAAAGAGGAGATGGCTGCCCTAGTTGAACATGGGATATTCAACATCGTTGACTTGCCCCCAGGACAAAAGGCTGTGAAGGTGGGATGGGTGTATCGCATGAAGAAGAAGCTTGATGGCTCGACTGATTGCAATCAAGCCGGTCTGTTGGCAAAAGGCTATTACCAAGTGCAAGGGATAGACTTTGATGCTACATTTTCACCCATTGGTAGGATGGACACAACGTGTGCTTTCCTTGGGCTTGTGGCACACCGTAACAGGGAGGTCCATCGGATGGACGTGAGTAATGTGTTCCTGCATGGGCAATTGGATGAATAGATTTACATGGTTCAACCGCCCGGGTATGATGATGGGACGGGTCGTGTGTGGTACCTCTTTAAGGCCCTATACAGACTCAAACAACCATCCAGGTTTTGGAATAGTGAGATCCGATCGATACTTCAGCGGGAAGGGTACAGAAGGAGCGATGCTGACCCGTCACTCTTTCTTAGCGAATCATCTGCCACTTTTGTGGCTATCTTGGTGTATGTTGACAACCTTCTGATCACGTCACCAGATGTTACAATGGTCGAGCAGGTTAAGGACGTGCTACAAGCTACATACAAGATGAAAGAACTTGGTGAGGCTGCGGTCTTCTTGGAAATGGAGATTGTCCAAGATCGTGAGCGCAAGATGCTTCACATTCACCAGGATAGATGCATTGAGATCCTGGAGGAGCGCTTCCGAGACCTCTTGGCTAATGTCCCTTCTGCATCTACACCCAAGACCCCCGATGGGCAGAAACTGTTCAAGCCTATTAACCCTGTTGATCTGGGTGAGCTAGTGGATGTGACCTTGAACTTGTGCCTTATCTGCCTCTCATTTACTTGGTCTCAACTACGCGGCTGGACATTGCCTTTGTAGTGAACTTGCAAGCACAATTCCCACAGAGTCTGCGCACTGTCATCTGGAGGCGGCCATACGCGTCGTACGGTACATGTTGTGATCACCATCCTATGGGCTCTTGCTTCACACCCATCCTTTGATTGTTATGTCTAGGTTCACCGACAGTGATTGAGCATGGAGCACCAATGGGAAAATTCCCACACAGGGCATGTGTTTCTGCTTGGAAATACGACGTTGTTGTTGAAGAGTGGGAAGCAGGGTTGTGTCACCCCGGAAACAACAGAGGCTAAGTATGTTGCCTAGTGGAATGCACCGTTTTGCATCGTGACAATCGCAGTGGCACTGACATGGCTGCTAATGATGGTGCTTTCCATGCTCACACAAAAAACATTTCTATGGAGTATGACTTGTACATGGTTTGTGGGAGCTAAGACACGTTGAGGTCGTGTGGATCAAGACAAAGCGCCAACTTGCTGACTTCTTGACGAAAGCGCTGGGTCGTGGTCAGTTTGAATGTGCACTATCAGCCGTCGGACTTGCCTCCATGTGGTCTTCATGCTGTGCCATGGAGAGCTCAGGGTACATGTGTCACATGTCAATGTTGAAAATCCACACATTGTTCTCACATTGTTGTGTTGCATTTGTCTCATACCACGGTTTCTCTTTCATAAACATGATTGCCATGGTTCATGAGGGAGTGGTGTTGTATGGGAATGGACAGACACTGATAGTGACCCCCGGCCTCTGTTCATGCATGTGCAGGCCTTTGAGTGTGTCAAGGATGCGGCGAGCCGTGGAAGACGGCTTTAGAGAGGCCAGTCCAATGACTACCATTGCCATGGAGGGGAAGGATGCAGTGTAGGAATCATGAGTAGAAGGACTTTTCCAATACTGCCTGCTGTGTAGCTTTGCATTTGAGACCATATCAGGGTTGTGCCCGTGTTTAATTGGAAAACAATAGTTTGGCTAAAGCACCCGGATTCAACGGAGGGTCACTGGTTATGCCCATACACAAGCAGGGCGTACAAAAAATACGAGGCTCATGATTGAGCCATCCTTTGGGAGCGATGAGAAAGCTTTTCACAAGCCTTCTCGTTGCTCAATCGTCACGTTCTGCTCAAGCTGAACTCGTGACTGTGCTCTTACACATTCCAATGGATGCTTCCATCCGTGGACTGTGAATCATGGTTGTCCCTCCCCTCTTCCCTCAACTATAGTAGGAGTGTGTGAGAGAGACGTGAGACATCTACCATTGGAGAGCAAATCTAGCACACCTGGTCCCGTGCCAGCGTCAGTTCCTTCTGGCACATTTGGTCAACTGCTCGTGTCCGTTTCCTCACGGACACATGATCCCGTGCCGGTGACAACATCTCCAGTCGCACGTGTCCATCATTCTCCTGCTTCCTCTCCCCTTCCTTGTGAGTCCATAGCCCCTACAGCTGTGGTCCAACTGGATGTGATACACACAAGTGACCTCTTGAATGTCTTCACACAAGCATTATCACTACATATGATTAAGCTGAATCAAAGCTCTCGGATGCCACACCGGTGCACCCACGATGGACAATGTTGTGTTGGCGTCTCAGCCAAGTGCATTGGTGGTGCTCACAGCATCCATTCTAAACTTACTCAAGAGCTTGATTGATATGATTGGCCTTATATGCTTGGTTTCTGCTCAAATAGGTGATGGTAGGATACTGATCCCTCGGGACCACACGACCGGGTTGTCCTTGCGTGTGAGAAACCACCAGCAGCTTGCTTGCTAACCGGTTCGGTTCAATCCCTGGGTGGCTTCCGGGCCCCACGTCAAATCTCTGGCATTGGTGGCACAATCAACAGGCTAATATCACCTTGTTTCCCTTTATTCAATCATCATCGCTGGCTTTTCCTAAGTGAAACATTGCTTACTCCATTCTTTGGCCATGCATGTGGCACCCACCTTGGGTGTATTACACTATGCATCCTAGAAAGCATTGATACATGCTGGTATCTGAGCAAGGAGGCCAAAGTCTCCGACTATAGAAGGAGATCTTCTCCCTCCACAATCGATCCTCGACCAGGCCCACAACTGTGGTGCGTCCTTGTCCCAACAAGGAGTGAGACAGCTAGAAATGTGACATCTGCAATAACAAACAGCATGTTGCTCATTACCTGCACTCTTCCCCTGCCATATCTTCAGCGTTGTCTGCAATAACCTAGGATCTCCGAGGTTGAGTCTGCCTTGTTAGTCGTGACAGCCTCTCTAGCAGCAATACTACATTTTAGCTCTATAACATGAGTGGTTGCCCTGACTCCAGGACCCCAAGTGAGAATTTGCTCTTGTAATTTCAACTGCTATGACTGGCCGTGCATCTGCAACACCGGCCGTCTCTTTGGCCTTGTGAGAGCTTTTCTCATCTCTAAGGTCTAGCATCCACTCTAGTGGTGATGGACCCAACTATTGCTTTGACAACAACAATCCATCCTGCGCACGTGTAGCATCTCTTTGAGATTACTGTCTCCATAGCGTCATTGACTGCCCTAGTACACACTTTTACAAAATAAGCAGCCTCATCTATTACTTCTCCAGCGGTGTTTGCTCTCGCACAAGCGTGGGTCTGCACCCATGCCAGTCCAAGACTTTTTCACGTTGGAGCAGCAGCAACCAGTTGCTAAATGCATCTGTGGTTATTGTTTCATCAGCAGCAAGTGCACATGTGTAGTATCTCTTAGACATTCCCGCCTCCTTAGCATAACTAGATGTACGAGCACTCGCTCCGGTGGCAAAAGCATCCGTAGTTTTGCTTAGGCAGCAACATTCGCTCTCAGACGGGTGTAGGTCTACACCCACGCCGGTTTGAGACATCTTGACGTTGTACCAGCAGTACTTAAGTGCCACTAGCATCCGCACATATGCATGGGCTGCTGCTACCACCGTGCTCTTAGCAATAGCAACAACAACAACAACAACAACAACAACAACAACAGCAAGAGCGGCGGGAGTAGTAGGCACAATAGCAACACAAACCAGACACCGATAGAGGCAATTGAATCGTCATCACCCTAGCATCGCCACCGGATACTGAGCCGGTCCCTGCATCACCGATGTTTTCTTGTGAGCGTACATGCATCAAGAGCGCAGCGAGAGAAGTTGCAAACACGGTCGCCAAGGCCCTGGTTGCTACCCCGGTGAAGACTACGACCTAACCGGCTGGTACAAGAGGGAGGGTGCTGCCCATTATACTTCACACTATCGCTCAGCCTTGGACGATTCCCTGATGCCAATTCATGCTCCAGCTCCAGGGACACCATGAGATGAAAAAAAAGCCCAAACTTCTATCTGTTGCCTTGCAGCACAGCCTTGAGCTGAGATGTTTACTATATTTTCCCATGTCCATTAGGACAAGGGGAGATCTGTTGAAAAATTTTCCACATTGATATTGTTGACACCATGTCGGTTGTTGATGAGGAATATGCTGCCTTGCAAGCAGAGCTAAAGTGCAAGCACACTGCTCTACTGGATTCACTCAGTGCCCAGTGCACAACAAAATAATTGTTGTGTCATGAGCAAGACGACCAGGATACCTCTGCTGGTCACATTACGGACTTGGTCCTGAACCATCTCCAGCCCACAATACGCAACATACCCTCTGTGTCAACTGCTTTTGGCGCTGCTATTGCATTATCTACTACACCCACTTCCGCATCAACCACGTATGGCACCATTCAGTCTCTCCCCCTTGCAGTCTCTGTCACAACCGGTGCAGCAGCAACCAAAGCTTTAGCATTGCCTCTGTAGAGACAATACAAATTTAACATGTCACCACCCCACTTCACTCCCAACCTCACCTTCTCATCTTGGGGGACTTTGTTAAGTGCATGGGATTAGGGGGAGCACCTCTGGGAATACTACCATGACCTTAATCCCTCGGCTAACTTTCCCATTGTCTGTGTCAAGTCAGATTCAGCTTGCGCTGTTTATGTCCTCATTTGTTGAGGGCCTGACGATCTTGCTAATGAGGCCGGGTCCTACAAGCTGTCAACGCACATCGCACGACTGCAGACCTAGTTTTTTCATACGCTCTCATCAAGTACCACACTACAATTATAGGCCATGCCCAACAGAGCATCCTCATTGTTCAATTCAATGCACTGTCTATGCATGCTGATAAGACAGCTGATGCATACCAGGCTTGCAGCCTTACACTGTTACGCAAACCATGCAAGGTAGCTCTAGGCCAGCTCCTAGTAGTCCTCTCCACTGTCAACGACCTCGTTCCAAAGCTCTCTCTCACATCTTTAGGGAGGTGCATGCCTCTAAGCTTGAGTGCCTCACAACAAAAAAAGTCACTACGGACGCCCATCCGGGCATTGGTTCCCTTTGGGAGTTCACAACACAGAACCTCACCGGCGGGTTGAGTGCTTTGTAGAACAAGCGCATTCACTGTGCTATGATGGCTACAACTACCACCGGGATCTCATTTTCATCTGCCTCCTCAGTCGCCTTTTCTACCTCCTCATCCTCCATACCTGCTTCCTCCCTAGTGACTAGGATGCTAGCCATAATGGTTCTCACCAGACTACCTCCACAGGCGTCCGTCATTAGGGATCATGATTTTCCCTAACCGTTTGGAGGACGATTGCCAATTTGACGCAACACTTTTCTATGGCCTTCCAAAGTTGGGGTATGCGCAGCAGCTCTAGGAGCCGGCTCCGACTCGAAATCCGGTGGATAATCAACCGGATTGAGTAACAAAAACACCATCTGGAGAAATTGCTCCGGAAGGCCTGCCGAGGCGTCCAGTGGATAATCCACCTGATCAGGTGGATCATCCACCGGATCCTATAGTGCAGCTTGTTACTGAGGGACAGCCAAAATCATGGCTCAGCGTCCGAAACTCAGTAGTACATTTTGTTACGTCGGGGACTTGTTCAAAATTCTGACTGCAGGTCCGCAGACAGATTTCGAACCTCGTCACACCCCATCACCAAACTCGACCCAAAAGTGGGGAGGGTGTGTGGAAACAGTGTAGGGGACCCCCACACCATGTGCAATGAGATCTGCGCCTTGGGAAAGGTGCTTCGCACGTGAATGAAGGTGCCACGGCGAGTGACGGCGTCAAGCTTCTGTGGTGGGTGAGACCTGTGCTTCGACAAGCGTAACTTGGGCTACGCTTGGCTAAATTGTGCGCAGTTTGGTGCATTGGAAAGCTCATGACTAGCCCTATAAATGTCGTGATTATGTTCATGCTAAAAAACTAATGCAGAAACGCGTTATTCCCTTCGCACAAGTGACTGTCTCTAAATGCCTGCTCACATAGCATGAGGCGACCAGAAAGCTCACGCTCAGTCTCAGATTCATCCAAAACAGAAGAAGTGAACCACTAGAGACGATCAGACAAACGTCGGGACTGCACCTTGTGGATTCCTACCTGAAAAGGGGTTATGGACCCATGGGTCTGAACACCTCCAACGTTCACAACTTCTGCAACGCACGGGATCCTCATCGTGGACATCGCCGTGAAGTTCTGAGAACCCGTCGGAGTTGCGATTGTGCACGTGGCGCAGAAAGAGACATAGCCAATTCAGATGTATGCGGGCGGCCCGGGCTTCGGGCTATGGAGGTGGCAGTTCGAGCTGCACCTCTCGCACAAGGGGCTGCTGGTTGTCATGTTGGGAAAGGAGGAGCTCACAGAGGCGACTGCTATGGAAGCAGAGAAGCGGGCCTTCGAAAAGAAGAACACGGAAGCTCTCATGCTCCTGGTGTCCGAGACAGCCGAGTCGTAGTGGGGCTACTTCCAAGGCTGCAAGCTGGCAACCAAAGCTTGGCAAAATCTCTACGCCATCCACCAATCCAAGTCGCTCACGAACAAAATCTTCGTGATGAAGCGGCTCCTCGCGGAGAGAATCGAGGAGAGAGATGATGTCATCTCCGTCATGCAGCAGATCGAGTCGCTCGCCTCGTAATGCAATGACGTGGGATGGAAGATCAACATGCACCTGCAGGCAATGGCCCTCCTTATGGCCCTACCTGACAGTTGGGGTCCACTTATCACCGTCCTCGGAGGATGGTTGGAGGACAAGCTCACCTATGGCACGGTCGCAGAGTACATCCGCAATGAGGTGCGGCGACGGAGTTGCGGGGAGTCCTCCTCTTCCTCATCAGCCCCTGTCACCAAAACGCGTGGTGGCGGAATTGGGGGCCGAGGAAGCTGCGAAAAGGGCAGCGGCAAGAAGGGCGCCAAGAAAGGTGCGTGTCGTAACTACAGCAAGGAGGGCCATTGGGCCCGTGAGTGCCCGGAGGAGGCAAAAACCGGCGGCAAAAACAGTAAGGGCAAGTCGCTCCTCAACGGCAAAAAAACCACTTCCTCAAAAAGGCCAACAGGCGGTGCCTGGACTCCGGGGCCGAGGAGCACACCCAAGTTGAGAAGGTGGAGTTCGTCACCTACCAGAAGTCCTCCAAGGCAATGGTGGTCGTGAACAAAAAATTCAAGCCGGCGGCCGGCCAAGGCAACCTAGAGGTGGAAGTCGTGGTGGGCGGTGAGAAGGAGTTGTGCAGAATTCGTGATGTGCAGCACGTCCCTGGCCTGGCTACAATCGTGAGTGTTAGCCACCTGACGGACAAGGGGTATGAGGTGCTCTTCCGCACAAAAGGCGAAGTAATGCGCATTGACGGCGATGGCGAGGTCATGCTGGAGGCAAAGCGCGAGGGTGGTCTCTACATCATGGAGACCAAGGTGGTCCCCGCGGCATCGGACGCAACGGACTCGCAAGAGCGCGTCATCAACATGGCCAAGGGAGGAAGCGCTGATCCGGGGCTCTGGCACTGACGGTTGGGGCATTCGATGTACGCAACCGTTAAGGAGATGGTGAAGCGCGACATGGTGCGCGGCCTCGTCATCAACAGTGCAGACGCGCCAGCAGATGCAGCAGCTCATAAAAAGTGCGAGCCTTGCATTTTGGGCAAGGCGCGACGCAAGCCTTTCAATGAGAACGAGGCTTGTGCAAAGGACCTGCTCGAGGTCGTACACAGCGACGTGTGCAAACTGTTAAAAACACCGTCAAACAACGGCTTGAGATATTTCGTCACTTTCATTGACGACTGCAGCAGAAACCACTACGTGTACTTCATGAAGTGGAAGGGCGAGGTCCTGGACCAATTGAAGGAGTACGTCGTAGTGGTGGAGAGGCAGACAAGCCAAAAGGTCAGAGCGCTACGCAGCAACAAAGGCTGAGAGTACGTGGGCTTCAGCGGGTGGATGAAGCAGCAGGGCATCAAGTGGGAATCCACTACGCCGTACTTGCCATAGTCCAACGGAGTGGCGAACCGAGTGAGCCAGACGCTGCTCAACATGGTGCGGACCATGCTTGTGGATGCGGAGTTTCCGCGAGGATTATAGACGGAGGCTGTGCGTACAGCAAGCTACACCATCAACCTCACTCTAATAGTGGTGCTGAAGGGCAAGGGCGGCTGGAAGACATCGCAGGAGGTATGGAGTGGGCACAAGCCAAGCGTTGCGCACCTGAAGGTGTTCGGGTGCAAGGCAAACGCGATGGTGCAAGCGACGCAACAACGCAACAGCAAGCTGGAACCACGGACAAAGTCATGCTTATTACTCCGCTACGAGAGTACTCAAAAGGCGTATCGGCTCCGGGACCCGCGCACGCAAGAGATCATCCGCAGCCGTGATATCGAGTTCGACGAGTAGTAGAGCTTCAGTAGCAGCAGCAACGACATGAGCGTCGGGAACATTCCAAAACAAGGGGAGTGGTTCAAGCTCCTTCACTATGAGGAGGAGCCGGCGGACGCAGAGGTCAATAATGCGGTGTCGGAACGTAGTTGTGCAGCAGGTGCAGCAGCCAACGCAGAGGACTCCGACTACGATGAAGCCTGGCTAGAGATCTAGCGGAATGATCTGTCGAAGGAGGCACCGCGGGTGCCGAAGTGCGCACTCCCAGCGAAGTTCGCGTCGGGCGTTGGGGAAAAATCCCCCGGACGCGCCGCCCATCCGGTTGATGGTTCACCGGAGCGGGAGAGGTCCTCGGGGAGCCGTCCGGTCGATGATTCACCGGAGCAGGCAGAGTTGGAAGGATCGCAGCAGAGCGACGAGACACCATCGAAACTGCCGCGTCGCAAAGGGAGGCAGCAGACAGCAGCGAAGAATTTTGACATAGGCACTGGTTGATGGATTGGAATGACATAGTGCATGTTGGCTGCATTAACAGAGCCGACAACCGTGCAAGAGGCGCTTGCGCGGTTCAAGGGGAAGCAGTGGGACGTCGCCATCAAGTCGGAGTTGGCTTCCATTACTTAAAACGACACATGGCTGCTGGTTGACAGGCCGAAAGACGCCAAGGTCATCGGCTCCAAGTGGGTCTTCAAGACCAGGTTCATAAAGGAAGGTGTGGTTGACAAGTACAAGGCACGGCTCGTGGCGAAGGGGTACGCACAGCATAAGGGCGAGCACTACATTGAGACGTTCGTCCCCATCGCCAAGTTTAGAAGCATCCGGGTGATCCTTGCGGTGGTAGCCGCAAAGACATGGAGCTCCACCTGATGGACGTAAAGATGGCCTTCCTCAAACGCATCATTGACAAAGAAATCTACATGGAGGTACCGGAGGGGGTGGAGGCGCCAGAGGGCAAGGTGTGCAAGCTGTGGAAGTCCTTGTACAGGCTAAAACAGTTGCCTTGATGCTAGGACCAACAGATGGACAGTTTCATGGCACAACTTGGCTTCAAGCGTTGTGAGGCGGATCACAGCGTGTACGTACGGGGCAGGAAGAAGCTCCATCAGATTGTCGCACACTACGTGGACGGTCTGATCTTGTGCTCCTCAGACCTGCCAAGCCTACAACAGCTGAAAGAGTAGCTGAGTAGCAGGTTCCAGATGTCGGACATGGAGGAGCTGGAGTTCTACCTCGGGGTGAGCATCACGCGGAACCGGAGGGCGTGCACGCTTGAGTTGGGGCAGGCCAAATACGTGGCCGAGGTGCTGAAGCGGTACGGCATGGAGGACTGCGAACCAGTGTGCAGTCTTGTCTCCACGACCTGTGAACTAAGTGCGGCAATGGCATAGCAAGCAAAAGAAGAGCGGGAGGATATGGCAGGGGTGCCCTACAAATCAACGGTGTGCAACCTCATGTACGCCATGGTGGTGACTCGACCGGACCTGGCCTACACGGTGGGCCAAGTGAGCAGGTACGTGGCCGATCTAGGGCCACTACGCTGGCTCTGGCACAGCGCATCCTCCGCTACCTGCAAGCAACGCGGCACGCGCACCTGAGTTTTGATGGCAAAGGGCGGGCGGATCCTTTGTGCCTGGTCTGCTACACGGATGAAGACTACGCTAAGGGTGTGGACAAGCGAAAGTCCACATCCGGCTACGTGTTATTGCTCGCTGATGCAGCGGTCTCGTGGTACAGCAGGAAGCAAGACTGCTTCGCCACCTCCATTGGGGAAGCAGAGTGCATCACGCTGGCCGAGGCAGTCAAGGAGGCGGTGTGGCTCTGCAGGTTGCTGGGGGAGCTGGGCGTGCCGCAACTGGAGCCTACTGTCGTGCAAGAAGACAACACCGGCTCCATCTTGCTAACCAACAAGCCGACGTAGCACAGGAGGGCGAAGCACATCACCGTGCATTATCACTACGCACAGGACATGGTCAAGAAGGGGCAGGTGGTGCTGCAGCACTGCAGCATGCACAACATGCTTGCAGATTGCTTGACCAAAGCGCAACCCGCTGACGGGCACGCCATGAGCATGGCCGGACTTGGGATGACCAGCTATGATGGGCTGGAGGGCGCAGCAAAAGATGAGTGAGAGCAAGCAGGAACAGTGGGCATGGCAGGTGCAAGGGGGAGAATGTTGAAAATTTGCCCCTCCGCATGCCCAAGTGCGGCGCCGGGAGGCGCCGACGAGCCCCCAGAAAGTGTAAGCTCCGCGCCGGCAAATTTGGTGACTCAAGGATTACTCGGATCTTAAAATGGATGATTTTCCCATGAAGTAGACAAGTTGCTGAATCCGGTGGAAGATGTTTTGCCAGAATCAAACAAGTATCAAGGGAGATATGGCCTTCCAAAGTTGGGGTGTGTGGAGCGGCTCTGGGAGCCGGCTGCAACTCGAAATCCGGTGGATGATCGACCGGATTGAGTAACAAAGATACCATCTGGAGAAATTGCTCCGGAAGGCCTGCCGAGGCGTCCAGTGGATAATCCACCTGATCAGGTGGATCATCCACCGGATCCTGTAGTGCAACTTGTTACTGAGGGAAAGCCAAAATCATGGCTCGGCGTCCAAAACTCAGTGGTACATTTTGTTACTCGGGGACTTGTTCAAAATTCTGACTGCAGGTCCGCGGACAGGTTTCGAACCTCGGCACACCCCATCACCAAACTCGACCCAAAAGTGGGGAGGGTGTGTGGAAACAGTGCAGGGGACCCCCACACCATGTGCAATGAGATCTGCGCCTTGGGAAAGGTGCTTCGCACGTGAATGAAGGCGCCACGGCGAGTGGCGGCGTCAGGCTTCTGTGGTGGGTGAGACCTGCGCTTCGACAATCGTAACTTGGGCTACGCTTGGCCGAATTGTGCGCGGTTTGGTCCTTTGGAAAGCTCGTGACTAGCCCTATAAATGTTGTGATTATTTTTATGCTAAACAACTAATGAAAAAATGTGTTATTCCCTTTGCAAAAGTGACTGTCTCTAAAGTGCCAGCTCACATAGCATGAGGCGACCAGAAAGCTCACGCTCAGTCTCAGATTTGTCCAAAACTGAAGGAGTGAACCACTAGAGACGATCAGACAAACGCCGGGACCGCACTTCACGGATTCCTCCTGACACCCTGCACATGGTGTCTTGTCACTCCACATTTGTCTCTCTGGATCCCTTCTGCTCTATTTGTTTTGTCTGGCCAAATTCTTCCATTCCAGGGTGTTGGTGTCATTTGTTTTGTCGGGCCAGGGAGGGAACCATTTCTGTTTGAGATTTTGTGTGTGCCCTCCCTTTAGCTAAGTCTGCTCTTTGTTATGACTCTCAATGACCAGGGTACAAAATTTTCCTCCAGTTGCAGCATTGTCCATGTGTTGCATTGCATCACTTGATGCATCCTGCTCCGCGGCATCCATTGGAACAGCTTGTCTTGCATCCACTCCTTTCTGCCTCCTTTACATCATCAAATCCTTTCTCATGGTGAACTTAGAAAAAAAAAAATCACGTCCTACACCTCTTTCCTTGCACACCTACATGGAGCATAAGAATGTGGAAGGAATGGGACAGATTGCAAGGAAAATGGTGCGTGTGATGAGAATGTGAGGAGAGAACGAGTGAGAGAAACTCGCACAACGAGAGGAGCTTGCTTTCCAAGCCCATCTGTTGGCCGGCGAGTGGAGCTCATCGGCGCTCAGCCAGAAATGAGGGCACAATGCCATTCCTGGATTGCAAGTACACAACGACCCAACTCGGTATTGGTCCTCAATAAAAGTTCACAAGTAGGACTAAACTAGGTCACCGAGACATGGCAGGTCAAGCATGAACAAGGACAAAACCACACTGTTTTGAGAAAGTGAAGGACCACACCATGTGGTTGCAAGATGGGTCTGAGGCGCTGCTGCCACGAGGGAGGCGAGCACCGGTGGAGCAGGTGGAAGTGTCACTAGTGCCTGGTTGCAGTTGCTCGAAAGCTGCCGGACTTGTGTCTGTTCCTCTATTCTTTTGTTCCATGTGCCTCATTAAGAGTCTGCATAACAATGGAAGTCAGCCAAGAGGTCAGAGTAAGCTATGTACACAATCCCACTCCCCCACAATCACACGACAAATAATTCCACAGACATAATAGTGCTAATGCAAGCAACGACGCAAGGTAATAATGGTGAATGAAAACAGATGGAGCACAAGGGCAGAATTCAGTCCACAGGTAGAGTTCAATCCCAAAAAAGGCCTCGCTACAAGGAAACTTGTACGACTGATGGCCTTTGTTAAAAAATCAGCACGCTGCGAGTCGACGCTACCTCACATGACCTGGATCTCACCTCCATCCACTAGATCGCGGACGTAGTGGTACTCGATGTGCTTTGTACATGCATTAAGTACACAAGAGTTCTATGCAACAGCCTTTGTGCTCTCATTGTCACATCAAAACACAACAAGGTGCATGGAAAAACGTAGTTCACGCAACAGACGCACTAACCACACACTCTCGGGTGCACCTACGCTAAAAGCTACAAACTCTACTTCAGCATAACTGCGAGCGATGCAGCCCTGCTTGCCACTACACTTTCAGATGACAATGCCTTCAATGAGGAAAATGTAGCCTGTGCAACTCTTACAGTCCGGGCTCCATGCCCAGTCACTGTCCGTGTATCAATCGAGGATCACATAGGCATGTCCTTGGTAGTGAAGGCCGATGTGGGCGGTGGAAAAAATGCACTGCACGCACCACACGGCATAAGCAAGAAACCACCTGTACAATGCCTATAACAACTGTGCAAGCAGGTTGAAAGTGAAGGTGATGTCCTGCCGTGTTTTCATGGCCCAGGTACATGAGCACGCAAATTACTCACCGGTACAAGGTCACGTTGACTAGGTTCCCTTGCTTTGCGAGGTCGTGGGCCTTCAAAGCGTTCTGTCCATCAAGGGCGATCAGGGTTGACGTCGTGCGCACGATGCTAAGTTGCTCGGCAAAACGCTCTCCCAGAGTGTGAGCATACCGCTCCTGGTGGACTTGAAGCATTTGAAGAGCATGATCGTGCACAATTTTCATGCCGAAAAGACTACAACCTCTCCTAGGTCTTTCATTTTGTATTTCAACTATAGAAAACCCTTGACCACTTTGACAGCCTCAAGATCGGGCGAAGCAATGAGAAGGTCGTCAACTTAGATCAGGATGGCCGGAGTCTGGACGAGGAAGAATAATGGATCTGTTGTCTCTAGACATAGCCGGCTTATAGGAGAGTGCTAGCGATCTCCTTGTTTCAGCATCTAGGCAACTGCTTTAAGCCATACATGGCCTTCCGCGGCCGGTTCACAAGGCCACTACCATCCTCGAACACTCGGGGCTGGACCATGTAGATGGTTTTGTTCAGCAGTCCATGTAGGAACGTGTTGTTGACGTCCACCTGGGGGAGCTCCCAGTCATGATGGGACATCTGTGACAGCAGGCCCGATGTCGTCGTTGTGCATCCAGCTGGTGTGAAAGTCTCTGTGAAGTCGATCCATTTCACATGATAATCCTTTTGGAGTCAGGCGGGCTTTGCAGTTGTTCAATGAGCCATCTGGCTTCAGCTTCTTGAGCAAGACTCATTTGGCCTTAACGGCCTTTTTTCGCGAGACAAGTCTACAAGCTCGTAGACCCCATGTTCATCAATGGCCGCCAGCTCAGCCTTGTACGCTACGCACCAGAGTGCAGCGTAGGGCCTAGCCAAAGCCTAGCGCAGTGTGCTGGGATCTCGCCTCACACCCACCACACTTGGGTCTGGGCCGTAGCAACTCCTTTGCGCGTGGCCGAGGCATAGGCCATAGACAGAGGGCCAACGATGACGGTGAACTCTGCAAAGTAAACCACAAGTCAATGCTTGTGAGAAAGGATTAAAAGACCTATATCACAGGTAATGTGAGCTTTGATGAGCCTCTACACATTATGGCCTAAATCCCTCATTTTGGGGTCACCACTATGCACATTACAAGCAAGACGTGGGCGAAGCTGCCCGCCTTCACCTCGTCAATAGGACTCTGGTGACGGTATACCTGGAACAGGCGATGGACGTGTATCAGACTATGAAAAGACTGGCGATGCGTCAGGTGGTGATGATGCGTTGAAGAGGGATACAGAAGATGGTGACAACACAAGCGACTCGAGTGGCGATGCACATGATAAAGGTGGTATACACGACGCGAGCGGCACACGTGACACTGCCGGTGATGCAGGTGCATATGACGTCGATGGCACTTGTGATGCAACAGGTGACGTAGGCTCCTGTAATGCAGGAGGAACTTGCGATACGGTAGACGCAGGTAAGATGGGTGACACAGACAATGCTAGCAGTATAGCAGCTGGTGGGTAGGACAAACTAATACAGCCCAAGGTGACCGGGACAGCATCATGCATCAGTCCACCCTCCCTTGCGTGAGGGATTGTACCATACCCAGCAGAATGCGACTGCATGGTGCACCGGCTGAGAGGTTACACAAGGAGAGATTCTCAAAGAATAGCACATCTTGAGACTCAAGAATCCATCACCGACTGGGGTCCCAGAAGCGCCAGTACTTGGAGCGTGAAGCTACGTCCACAAACACGCAAACGCAGCAGCGAGGTCAGAACTTGGATCCTTGTTGTTCTGGTGTGAACCAGAGGTAGGCAAGAGATCCCCACACACCCGCGAGCCGGAGGTCAGCACGGCATCTGTACCACAGTTGGTATGGGTGTGTGTGTTCAAGAGGAGGCCATGAGGGATCCATTTCCAAATCCATGTCATGTAGGCCATGCCCTCAAAGACGTATGCTTCTTGCATGCCGTTGTCCACCCACATTGAGCAAATCATATCCTCTATGGTGTGGTTCTAGCGCAAAAACAGGCCATTCTACTGGGGCGTGGCCGGGGTGGAGAGGTTGTGAAACACCCGCACTTTGGCAAAGTACCAGTCTAGATCCCCCATCAGGTCAGTGAATGATCCCCGACTTCTCACTACCTCGATTTGAGCGAAAATATGTGGAGGGTATGGTCATATTGACATTCAGCCATAACAAGCCATGAATGCACGGCGAGTGTAGCATCGCTTTTCATGCACATATTGAAGATCCACCACATGTGAGTAAAGTCATTTGTGATCGTCAAGACGTATCACCCTCCGTCATCATGGAACTCCATGGGCAGGGGTCCTAGGAGATTAGAGTGAACCATCTCAAGGGGCTTTTGAGATAGTGATTTGGACAGAGGGTATGTGGCGCGGTGCATCTTCCCTTGGACATACTTTGGACAATCAGTTTTGGGCGGCACCTCAAAGGACGTTGTGTCAAGACCGAGCGCGGGTTGGTTGTGAATGAGGCAATGGACAGCATCCAAGTGGACATGACACGGTTTTCTATGCGGTAGATGCTTTTCCTGAGGCGAGAGCATGCAAGTTACAAACACTTGTGCATCAAGGAATGTAGTGATGGTGGTAGACGCGGGGTAATTGGAGACGTATTACAAGTCTCCAACTGCCTTGCCACGGAGCACTACTTCAATAGTAGCGCAAACAGAGACAATGGCATCCTCACGTGTGAATATGACACTGAGACCCATTCGCATGCAGGCACATCTAGACAACAAGCCAAGCTCTATATTAGGAATATAGAGCACATTTGAGATGTAGAAAAGCCCTGACAATCCATGGAATTGCACCACACCCTCATCCTGAAGAGGAACTTCATCTCCAGTAGTAGAACGCACAGACCACACAGAGCCAACAGGACCAAGCACCACAAAATCACGATGATGACATGTCATGTGATGGGTGGCATCCAAATCTAAGATCCAAATGGCAGCCGTCATACACTTTAGCGAACTGATTGAACAACNAGCCAAGCTCTGGATTAGGAATATAGAGCACATTTGAGATGTAGAACAGCCCTGAAAATCCATGGAATTGCACCACACCCTCATCCTGAAGAGGAACTTCATCTCCAGTAGTAGAACGCACAGACCACACAGAGCCAACAGGACCAAGCACCACAAAATCACGATGATGACATGTCATGTGATGGGTGGCATCCAAATCTAAGATCCAAATGGCAGCCTTCACACACTTTAGCGAAGTGATTGAACAACTACCTACAGTGCAAGAAGTGGATAAAGGTTTTTCAACAGATGACTGTTGAGCTGCAAAGGAAACACGTGCTTGTGACTCGTCAAGCCACGACACGTTGTCAAGGCATGTGCCGACATCGGCAAAGACAACAGACAGACCAGCATCATCACGCCTGATGAACGACTCCACATACTCAAGAGCACACTATAACCAACCGCCACCATCCCATCTGCTCGTCACAAACTCGACAGACCAAACAATGGGACCACTCGGCTCAGTCATTGCACTTGCACCTCCCCGAGTGGTGAGCCATAGAATCTGGCAGAGCTTGGCAATGTCACGGGCCTTAGTCGCGAGTTGTTTCTCCAAGTTGACAGGTCGTTGGTGGAATCTCTGGCTACGTTAGCTTTTGATGGAGGTTGCGGGTCAGTCGCCGCTGTGGAGTGTGCGGAAGCGCCCTTGTGCTGCTCGAACACCTGTTGCAGGCCTTGCGCAATCTTTGTCCAATTCTTGAACATCTTGCACTCCATGTAGTGGTGTACTCCCTTACAATCGTAGCCCTCCCACTTTTGTTCCCGAGTGGGATTTAGGGTCTCCTGTTTCTTGCCATCCCTGTCAACCCTCTTTTGTTCCTCCTCTTCTTCCCTTGAACTACAACACTTGTGCTAGATGTTATTGCAATTGCCACCATCGACTATGAGGAACGACGAGAGGATGGGGAGAGGTATGTGCTACCTAGACCGCAATGACGGTTGTGGCTAACGTACCATGGCGGACGTCATTTGCTCCTCCAATTTTGCCAAGTGTAGAAAGTGCTCATTGGCCTATGATAGTGGCAAACCTCTGTCGGGCATCTCCTGGAGACTTTTGGGGCTAAAATTTTCAAAATTATTTCCATAATCGTATCATATCCATCCAAATGGTGTTGAACGCCACGAGTTGACTTAGCCCATTCTTCCCCAGGACCCAGTACAGCCGCATCGCACATCGTCAGTAGTTAGCAAGTGTCCTATGCACCATGAGGCAAGGAGTTAAAGTCCAAAACGTGTTATGATATTGTTGCCATGGTTGTGCCTTCAAAGAAAGTTGTTGACAGCATCTAGGCCCCGGGTAGGTCAGTCCCAACGCCACTGCAGGGATCACGAAGGTAGTGTTCAAAGTGGAGGGTGTACTCCTCCGGGACGGCCTTGAGGAGACTGTATGCGACATAAGCGGCAATTGTTGTCTACTTGGGATCATTAGTCTCATATTGGCTTGTGTAGACTGGGTACAACCCCTCGTTGACTGCCCACATGCGGAACTATAGCTACCAAGGTGTAGCTGTCCTCTAGCGAATAGGCTGGGGGTTCGGTCTCAAACCACTTGGGAGGCTTTGTCATCCATTGATTTGTCAAGATAGCTTGTCCGCGCGATGAATACACAAGATCTCCCCTCGGTCTCAGGCTCGTGCGGTACATCTGGTCCTCTAAGGCGGTTGACTCTGGGATTTCCCTGGGATTTTCACTTGGGCTTTCTTTGTCGCTTAGTTCTCCTCAGCAGGCAACCTTTGCACGCTAAGCGCTTCCGACACCATTTTCCAATTGTGCGAGGCACAGGCGTAGCATGCCTTCCTGGTCACTGGTGTTTGAGTCCGACTCTGGAAGGTCGTCGGACGGCTCAGCATCGAATGCTCCTAAGGCTGCATCGATGTCAGCTGCAAGCGCACTCTCAACTATCATCTTGTCCTTGTCCACTACATTGCATAGCAGTTTCTGCTGACACTCTTGCTGTTGCTACTAGTGCTGCTACCGCTGTTGTGGTTTGACTGCATCAAGAAATAGCTTGAACAGATCAGTCATCTTCTTGGTGTGTTTTCAACCTGCTCAGCCTACTGCTCACATAGCTCGCGTAGGCCACGTGCCAGCGATCCAGGACTAGACGGGGATCCGTTTCACATTGTGCCTGCTGTGCCACCAACCATGCGGGAGGCAGAAACGCCAATATCCATAATGCAGCTGGCAGTGCTGACTCAGGCAGCTGCGTCGTTGGGCATTGTGTGTTGCTAATGCTAGTAATGCCGTTGGGTGAAAAACAATGCCAAATAAATTCAGCAGTGTTTAGCTTGCCCCAGTGGACGTGGAACTTGTGTTGAGGCATTTTTCAACCGTCAATGGACCCCCCACGCTGCCAAAAAAAAATTGGCAGCCTTTCCCCCAACTTATTGGGCGTGGAAAATGTGGCAGAGGCCTGTGAGGTCCTCTATGGGAACCTGAACCACCCCCCACCAAAGCCAGGAGCAGAGAGGATCCAAGCCAGCAAGGGAGGGGGGGGGGGGGGGGGGGATACCAAGAGAGATTTGACAGCAGAGTGATTCTCTGACTGCTGCTGCTACTCCTACTCTTGCTGCTGTAGTTGTCACACTCAATAACAGTGGCCTCAAGCCACCTTAGGGTCAGCTCCTGCCTCCGTCGCTGCTGCCACTACCAAAGTTGTTGCTGCTGCTGCACAGTGGTGGTTTTTCCCAAGACTTGTCATTGCTGTTGCAATGTTGTGGTTCCTGCCATCATGGCTGACTGCTGCTGCAATCCCCCGCCGCATCTCCATTGTATTTGTTGCTTGTTGCTACGACCGTTGGCTGCTACTGTCGTCCGCTACTGCACGCCTCCGTCGTTGCATCTGCTGTTTCACAGAACTGCCACCAGTTTTGCAACAAAGCACTCATTGTTGTGGCTACTTCCCGCTGCTGAGCCGGCCACCCGTCAGCCAGCGAGTGGAGCTCGCTGGCACTCACCCAAAAACAAGGGCAGAATGCTACTCTTGGCTCGCAATAAACAACGACCCAACTCGGGTTCGGTCCTAAGCTATGCCAGTCCAACCTAACACAAGTTCATAATTAGGACTAAACTAGGTCACCGAAACATGGCAGATCAAGCACGAAAAATGAAAAAACCAGACTACTTTGAGACAGTGCAGGACAACACCATCTTACTGCCAGATGGGCCTAAGGCGTAGCTGCAATGAGGGAGGCGAGCACGGGTGGAGCAAACAGAAGTGTTGCCTGTGGCAAGTTGAAGCTGCTCGGAAGGAGCCGGACTTGCCTTTACTCCCCTTGTCTTCTGTACCCTCTGCCTCCTCCGGAGTCTACATGGCAATGGACGTGAGCCAAGAGGTCATAGTTGTTTACACAATATCACATAGATCATACCAGCATCGAGCGTTTGCCATAGGTGGGGCGTACATATGCCCCACCTATGGCAAACGCCCCTCTTGGATCCGAGGACATTAACATACTCCGCATGAGTGTCAAACACGCCATCACGGCCCTTACAACGTCATCCATGATCGGGGAGCTGCTGCTCATGCAGTTAATGTTTGTTGAATGACCGCCTACTTACTCCCAGAAGGTCCTTGCACAAAGAAGTTGCATCATGTCGAGTGGCGTTTGTCAAAGACAGCATCCCACTCGGGTAATGAAGAAACGATAAGGGCCTGGGTTTAAAAAATTGTTTTGCTGCAGGACAAGCATACTATGCACAGCTTTAGGTCTTGATCAGGGCGAGGCTGACATCTTGCCTTGTCATGCTGTATGTTTGAACAAAGTCAAATGATTGTGGTTCCCGAGTCATTCAATTAGGATGTAGAGTAATTGCCATATTGTACTACCCAGAAATCCCAAAAATGAAAATTGGGTGGTGAAACTTGATAATCAACTAATGGAATTCATAATTTTTGTGAGCGTACCTTAACTTTGATGGAATCAATGTTTTTGACAAATTTCAATGACACAAAAGTTAACATCAAATGACAAGAGAAGGAGGACATCTTTCACGCTAGTGCATCTGCTAATTGGAAGAAAAAATTGTGTTAGGAAGCTTTCATGCAAGTCAAGTGGAAGGGTTAAGGCACATTCTTGAACACTTCAGAGTCCCACAATAGCTTGCGCGATGTTGATAAACAGATTGACGACTATTTTATCCGGCATTGGCC
>SZWC01006625.1:83667-108691 GCA_023375785.1 Penium margaritaceum
GTATGGGTTTGTGTGTGGGTGTGTGTTTTATGGTGTATGTGTGTGTCTGTGTATGTGTGTGTGTGTATGTGTGTGTGTGTGTGTGTGTGTGTGTGTGTGTGTGTGTGTGTGTGTGTGTGTGTGAGTGTATGCACGGCGGGTCCATGGGTGTGCGGATGTGTCGGTCTATATGTGTGGGTGTAGTGGTAGAATAGACAATACAATATCTTGGAGTGTGATGCAAAGTTATGTTATGAAGGTATGCAAAAGGAAGTAGAGCAACGTGTGTCGTGTTACAATGCAATGTTATATGATGTGATGTTGAGTGATATTGAGTGCTGTTTTTTCATGTAATGTCTTTGAAGAATGCAGGTGGAGTGATTGAAGATGACCAAGGACCAGATTGTGAAGATCGAAGAAGAGAGAAAAAATGTTTTAGATTATGGGGTCGAAGGCCTGAAACAGTAAAGTGAAAGGTGAAGACCCAAAACCGAATACCAAAGCCCATGTCTATAATGTGTTCGAAAAGTCTCCTGGCGTGATTATGAGTTGCATGTGGAAGGGGGGTGGGTTGGAAGTGGAGGGAAGACGGGAGTGAGAAAATGCGTGGACGCTTCCTACCAACACAGCCGCTGACTAGGCGTCATTGTCAGACGGTGACGACAGTCACAGGTCGTGCACACAACGGTAAGGGTTTGGCTAGGAGACACAAGAAAAAGTATCAGAATGCTTCAATAGCATATGCAAGGAGAGATAACAAATGACAGACCCAAGGCATAAATACCTGCCGCGGCGCACGGCGGGTGTCGCACGCTGCAGTCCAAGAGCTATCTTAAAACCGGCCTAAAACCACTGTTTTGGCCGTAACTCTGCGCACACATGTCAGAATGCTATGGCGTCTAAACCTAGACGTGCAGAATCAAAAGACGGACGCTACGACTGGTCACATGCATGCATCTATCATCAGACGGTGGACATACAATGCAAAGACATGCAAAAAGGGCTCATGGCCAGTCCGCCAAAAGACGCATACAAGCTGTAGCAAAGAGAGCAGAGAGTCATGGCAACATCTGGGGCTCTTGAACAGTAGTCGGCCAGCTCCAAGCCGGTAGTCCGCCGCCAGTCGTCGCACCGGTGTCACCAGGGTCCGCCTCAGGGATCTGCACGAGTATGGACACGGCCGAGTGGTCACAGTAAACTGTACACAAATGTCACAAATCACAACAGTCCCCCATGACCCGATGGTACGCATGTCCATACACGTGCAGCACTGGTACAAACACAATAGTGAGTGACACAAACAGATGAGGCATAGACGCATATCCCACACACAAAGGCATGGGGCGAAGCCCAACAGAACGAATGGCCACCAGTAACTTTCTGCGAGCTAGTGCCTTCGTCAAGAAATCAGCATGCTACATGTCAGTGCCAATCCACATGACGAAGATCACGCGTCGCTCCACCAGATCACAAACGAAGTGATGCTCAACCGCAATGTGCTTTGTGCAAGCATGAAAGACACTGGAGTTCTCCGCAATGGCGAGAACACTCTGGTTGTCGCAACACAGCACAATTTCGGGTACTAACTGCCCAAGCTCAAGAAACAAGCGATACAGCCATACTGCTTCAGCAGCCCCTACGCCCAAAGCAACATACTCTACCTCCGACACACTACGTGCGATGCAGCCCTGCTTCCCGCTTTGCCAAGACAGAGCGGTACCACCGAGCAGAAACACGTAGCCAGTACGGTTGCGCCCATCTGGGCTCCAACCCCTGTCACTGTCAGTGTAGCCGTCAAGGGCCACCAAACACTGTCGACAAAAATAGAGTCCGAGGTATGGCGTGGAGACCACGTACCGCACCACTCGCACAGCCGCATGAAGGGCTCTTGTATGTGGAGCCTGCGAAAACTGAGCAAGGAGGTTGACGGCAAACGCGATATCAGGACGTGTGGTAGTGGCCAGGTACATCAGAGATCCGATGAGGCGGTGGTACAAGGTCACGTCCACTGTCTCCCCCAGCTGTATAGGATCATCCACCTTCGGGGCATCCTGCCCATCGGGTGTGAGAGGTGTGGAAGCAGAGGGCACTGCACCAAGGAGATTGCTAAAGCGCTCCCCCACGACTCGTGCGTATCGGGCCTGATGCAACAACAGTATCCGATGTCTGCGATCTCGCACGATCTCCATACCAAGAAACACTGATGCAGGACCGAGGTCCTTCATCCTGTAGGCAGTTTGCAAGATAGCCTTGGCCTCCTTCACGGCCTCCAGGGATGGGGACGCGATGAGATGGTCATCAATATAGACCAGGATGGCGGTGAACCGCTCGGGTGTCGGTAGGATGAACTGAGAGGGGTCTGCCTCACTCTGTACGTATCTTGCACGAGTCAAAGTGTCGGTGATCTCCCGGTTCCAACACTGCGGAGGCTCCTTAAGGCCGTACAAGGACTTGCGCAAGTGCCAGACCTTGTCACCGTCCTCAAAGCCCGGTGGCTGAGCCACGTAAATCTCCTCATCCAGAGAGCCATGGAGGAACGCATTGTTCACATCCATCTGGTGCAGTTCCCAATCATGCTGAGCCACTACACCGAACAGAGCTCGAGCTGAGGTCATGCGGCCGACAGGGCCAAAAGTTTCGGTGTAATCGACNGGAGACTGCTTGAGGCCGTACAAGGACTTGCGCAAGTGCCAGACCTTGTCACCGTCCTCAAAGCCCGGTGGCTGAGCCACGTAAATCTCCTCATCCAGAGAGCCATGGAGGAACGCATTGTTCACATCCATCTGGTGCAGTTCCCAATCATGCTGAGCCACTACACCAAACAGAGCTTGAGCAAAGGTCATGCGGCCGACAGGGCCAAAAGTGTCGGTGTAATCGACCCCCTCAATCTGAGAGTACCCCTTGACGACCAAGCGAGCCTTGTAGCGTTCCAGTGAGCCATCCGGCTTCACCTTCTTGCGAAAGACCCACTAGACCTGAATAGCCTTCCTCCCCGGAGGAAGGTCGACAAGCTCGTAGACTCTGTGCTCTAGGATGGCACAAAGCTCATCCTTGCAGGCAGCATGCCAAGCGTCAGCATCCTGTGATGAGAGAGTTTCCTTTAGTGTGCCCGGGTCGGGCGCCATAGATGGAGAACTCTACGTGGCAAGTGCACATGCCTCAATGTTGGGCCTGACGACCACGAGATCAGCTGTTGCGTCACAGGCGATATGGAACTCACGAGTGACGAGGTCGTGCCCTACAGGGCACGCTGGGTGGACCTGTGTGAGCTCAGTGCAGACACTCAGGCCTAGGGCCTTTGTGCCGGGGTCACCACTCGCGATGCTGCCTGAGGAGCACCTGGGTCCGGGACTCAACGCTCGCTGAGCTCCGGAATCCAGTGGTTGAAGACGGCCACCGGGCTCACGGGAGTAACCTGAGGTCGAAGGACGCACCTCAGGCTCAAGGACAGATGCGACCGCATCTGGTGAGGGCAAAGACGAGGCAGCCGGAGACGTCGTGCGAGGAGATGCGTGTGTGGGGAACACAGGGCTGGGTGTGACAGCTGGAGCAGTGAAGACTGGACCTGACACTGAGGCAGGAGTACCAGCCGACATAGGAAAGGGAGTGGGCGAGGCTGGATCAGATACAGATATAGGGGTGCCAGCAGACACAGGTGCTGGTGCAGAAGGAGACGTGGGGAAGGAGGTACCTGTGGGGTGTGAAACAGGCTGGACAGGCGAGATCTCTAGGCCAACCACAATGATCGACGGATCATCAAGGGCCGGAGACGGAGAGGGAGCTCGAGCGGATACATCTGCCTGATGAGGGATGCTCGCTTGCGTGTAAGTCTCTCCCATCCGCCGAGAACCCTCACAAGAAGGAACATGGGTGGCGGAGAGTGCTGTGATTGAAGTCAAGTCGCGGTAGGTGAGAGACTAGAAAAACAGCGCATCACGGGACTCAATGACGCGACGACGAGTAGGGTCCCAAAAGCGCCAGCCCTTTGACCGCGGTGAAATGCCTATGAAGACACACAAGTGGCCCCGAGGTGAGACCTTGGACCCCTGCTGGTCCTTGGTGTACCACACGGAGGCTAGGGAGCCCCAGACGCGAGCTAGACTAAGGTCAGCACTGTGTCCAAACCAGAGCTCGTACGGTGTGATATGGTCCGGAAGCGGACCGTGCAGGAGGCGGTTCCAGACCCAAGTCATGTAGGCAAAACCCTCAAAGACAAAAGACTCCGAGAGACCGCACTTAGACCACATGGCGCGGACCGCATCCTCCATGGTACGGTTCCAGCGCTCTGATACACCATTCTGCTTGGGGGTAGCACGAGCGGACACCTGGTGAAAAATCCCATGCTCAGTAAAGAAGGAGTCCATCTCGCCAAGGAACACGCCGCCGCGATCCGAGCGGAAGGTATGCAGCGTGTGGCGGGACTGACGCTCAGCCATCACTAGCCAGAGTCGAACCGCAAGGGCGGCGTCGCTCTTCTGACGAAGGCTGTAGACCCACCGCATCTGGGCAAAGTCGTCAGTCAGAGTCAGAACATACCAGCCCCTCTCGGACACGGACTTGATCGGGAGAGGGCCGAGAAGGCCTGAGTGAACCAGCTCAAGAGGTCAAAGCGCTCAGGAACGAGAGTCAGGGTAGGTGCATCGGTGCATCTTCCCCTGAGCACAAAAAAGACAGTCAGTCTTGGATAGCTTCTCGAAACAAGCCACGTCAAGACCGAGAGCGGGCTTTGTCTGAATGAGCTTCGACACACCGTCGGAGCCCACATGACACAGACGGCGATGAAGCAACTTCTAGTGTTCCAAAGATAGAACACCAGTGCCAAAGACACGACCGGAGGAAGAGGAAAGGCAAGGGGAGGAGGATCGAGCGATGTGATACAGATCATCTATGACTAAAGCACGCAGGACGACACTACGGGTGTCAGTAGCTGTCACAGTCACTGAGTCAACGGTATGCTCCATAGAGAGACCCATCAAGGTGCAGGGACGCACAGAAAGCAAGTTGAGCTCAAGATCAGGCACAAACAATATGTCAGAAAAGGTACAA
The DNA here is from genome assembly GCA_023375785.1 of Penium margaritaceum. Taxonomy (NCBI): domain Eukaryota; kingdom Viridiplantae; phylum Streptophyta; class Zygnematophyceae; order Desmidiales; family Peniaceae; genus Penium; species Penium margaritaceum. Next base: position 88,693 of record SZWC01006625.1, read on the forward strand.
GGGGCCAGACGGACCATCAAAGCATACAACCCCAACACCATGGACTGGGAAGGACTGGCCAGTCCCTGTACGAACGGAACGGACAGACGTGACAGGACCGAGATCAATAAAGTCATTACTACGGCACGTCATGTGATGGTTGGCACCAGAATCGATGATCCAAGTGCCACCAGAGTCACGGCGGGTGGACGTCACTGTACAACAAGCAATGGAACACTTGGCATCAGATGGACGCTGAGCTGTCAGTGGGGAGGAACGACGCACAACACAAAGATGAGACTCATGAATCCACTCGGTGCAGTCAAACCCATCATCACCACATGCAGACTGTGCTCCCCCACACGTGTCGTCACGAGCCACAGGAACGAACAAACAAGCAGTCTGTGAACCACTCGAAGATGAAAAAACACTCGTTCCTCCCTGAAATCGGAGCGCCAGTACGTGGCAAAGCTCGGCGATGGTGTGGTCGCGCGGGTCCGGATCGATGCTGCTCGCCGGTGAGGAGGCATGAGCAGCTAGAATTGTGGTCGCCGCGCGTCTGGAGAAGGATGCGGGTGACGTGCCAGACGTGGAACGGAGAGCACGAGCATCCTGGAGCCCACGAGTGATCCGTGCCCAGTCAAGCGGCTGCTGACACTCGGTGTAGCGATGGGCGCCTCCACAGTTGTAGTATTGCACAGAACGGCCACTGCTACCACTGGATGACGACTGCTGCTGACCTGATCCATGCTTCCTATTATTCTTCTTCCCCTGGGTGGCTGCTGCAACGCCCTATGTCTACATGGGTGTAGACGGGGTCGAAGAGGAAGAGGAAGATAAGGAAGTGATGGAGGAGGAAGAGGGAGACTGCAGGATGGAAGATGGTGGTGATGCGATGGCTGCTACGACGAGGGAAGTCTCCTGATGGGCTACAGCTGCCTCACGGGCTGAGGTCACCTGAAGAAAAAGCTGATGCACCCAAGGAAGAAGCTGCAGAGTGGCTGAGAAGGGCTCGAGGACAGTGTCGCTATACCGTGTGAAGATGTCGGTGTACTCGTTGCAAACTCCGAGCATAATCGTACGAAGCGTCCACAGTTGTGTACCTCCTGAGGTCCCCAAGAGCGTGTAGATGCGCATGCCACGTTGCCAGTAATCCGCTGCAGGCTCCGCAGGCCCCTGACGGAGCAAATGGAAAACACGAATGTGTGATGCACGAGTGGCGTGCGTCTCTGCGGCCAGCAGGGATAAGGCCAGATCCCAACCTCCAAGGGGATCGGCAGCGGTGCCTGTATCGGCCTCGCCAAGGAAGGGGCAGAAGTCGACGACTGTCTCGCGTGGCATGGCGTAGAGGAGACTGCGCATGGCCCGGGCTGCTGTCAGTACCTGTGTTGAGTCTGTAGGCTGGTACAGGCTGTGGTAGTAAGGCCACACTCCCTCAGAAGTGGCCCACACCTGAAACAGGATCTCACAGCAGTCGAAGCCATCCTCACTGATGTACCGTGGAGGTGGTGCCTCAAAATCCTTGGGTTGCCGTTCCGTGGGGAGAGCAACCACAAGCTGAGTAGGACAAGAGACGGGAAGGACTCCTAGAAGAGGATGGTCACCAGGGTAGTCAGGTGACGATCGTATCGGGGAAAACGGAGGAGATCGGGTGCCCGTCTGCAGCTGACGGAGGCGCTCCTGAAGAACTCGAATCTCTTGAGCCGGGGAATCATCCGTAATGCCTGGCATGAGTGGCTCATCATCAAGGAGGTCAGCAGGTGGTGGGACAGGTCGAGTGCCTGTCACAGGTGCCTGAGCCGACTGCTGGGTAGAGACCATGATGCCGGCAGCTCCCTCAAAAGCCCGCTGAGGAGTCGTGGACTGAGCACACAGAAGCTCAGTCAGCGTGCGGATAGCGTCAGTCTTCTCTCTCTGGAGGCGACGCATCTCATCCTGCTGGCTTCGCAGGTCCTCAATGGCCTGCGAGCATGGACTCAGTATACCAGACAAAGAGGAGGTCGGGTTGCCTGGTCCCTTCTCGTTGTCGGACAGGCTCGTGTCGCCGCTCAGTATGGGGCGACAGGTCAAGTCTGTCGGATTTCAAAACCGTCAGCGTTTCTCGAGGAGTTAAGACGTTGGCAACTTTTGACTGTCCAGCCAAAAATTTAGCCAAGTATGGTGCTGACGTCAGCAGGTGGTTGCTGACGTCAGCACGACCTGATGACATCAGCAAACAAAATTGCTGACGTCAGCTCACCTCCCCTCCCTTTTCTTCTTCTTTTTCTTTTTTTTTTCTCGCGAATCTTCGTGAGCGTGCAGCCGCTCTGCAGCAGCTGCGCAAAAGCTGCACAAATGTTGCGTAGCAGCTTCCGCTTAGCTGCTGCTGTAGTTGTGCTGTCAGCTGCAGTAGTAGCTGTGTAGCTGCGTATGTAGTGGTGGCAGCAGCGGCTGCACTGTTGCTACTGCTGCCGCTGCTGCACGCTACGGCTGCTGCTCACTGCCGCCGCCGCGCGTTGCTGCTGTTGCCACTGCTGCGCTGCTGCTACTGCTGCTGCCGCTGCTGCCCTGCTGTTGCCGCTACGGCTGCCGCTGCTACTGCTGCGCTTCGGTTCCCGCTGCTGCTGCTGCGCTGCTGCTGCCGCCGCTTCTACTGCATTGCTGCTATCGCCGCTGCTACTGTGCTGCTGCTGCCGCCGTTGCTGCTGCTGCCAATGCGACTGTGGATGGCGGCTACGCTCATTGCAGCAGCCACGCACCGCTGTTTCTACTGCTACACTACTGCTACTGCCTCTGTTGCTGCTGCTGGCACGGTGGCAACAGTGCTGTTGCGATCTCACGTGGTGGGTGAGGGCTGCGCCGACGGCAACAGGCTGTCTCCGACAGGCCCCAAGAGATCTGCTACAACGATGATGCTCACTACTGCTGCTCTGCTGCGTCTCTGCTGCGCAGCTCAGTGAGAACTGTCTCACTGCTCTAATACCATGAGAAAATGCGTGGAAGCTTCCTAGCAACACAGCCGCTGACTAGGCGTCAGTGCCTGGTAAGACGGTGACGACAGTCACAGTTCGTGCACACAACGGCAAGGGTTTGGCTAGGAGACACAAGAAAAAGTGTCAGAATGCTTCAATAGCATATGCAGAGAGAGATAACAAATAACAGATCAAGGCATAAATTTCTGCCGCGGCGCACGGCGGGTGTCGCACGCTGCAGTCCAAGAGCTATCCTAAAACCGGCCTAAAACCACTGTTTTGGCCGTAACTATGCGCACACATGTCAGAATGCTGCGGCGTCTGAACCTAGACGTGCAGAATCAAAAGACGGACGCTACGACTGGTCACATGCACGCATCCATCATCAGACGGTGGACATACAATGCAAGGACATGCAAATAGGGCTCATGGTCAGTCCGCCGAAAGACGCCTGCAAGCTGTAGCAAAGACAGCAGAGAGTCACGATAGCATCTGGGGCTCTGGAACGGTAGTCGGCCAGCTCCAAGCCGGTAGTCCGCCGCCAGTCGTTGCACCGGTGTCACCAGGGCCCGCCTCAGGGATCTGCACGAGTGTGGACACGGCCGAGTGGTCACAGTAAACTGTACACGAACGTCACAAATTACAACAGGGAGAACTCCATGTAGAGGGAGGAACATCGTGTGTGCATGTGTGAACATGCATGTTCTTGTGTGCGTGTGTGCTTTTGCGCTTGTGTATGTGTGAGTGCGTGTATGTTTGGCATACAAATGATTTTTTCTCATTTATGTGGGATGAAAGGTGTCTCGTACGTTCATGGTTCAAAATATGCTCCGAGGTGGTCCGGCTCCCATAAAAAGGGTTCACTCCCGCAGTGTATACGGAATATGAAATTTTCTCTTCACCAATCTATTGGCATAAATGTTTTAAAACTTTTTGCGAAGAATAACATGTTTTACAACCTATGTCTATGTGTGCCCAACTTTTGAGGACCAGCCGTGCCTTGAGCATGCTTGGACTCCTTGGAGTTGGTGTCTCAAATTCACATAGATTGGGGGACTTGTTGTTTTCGAAGTAGAATTTTCACTTTTAAGAATGTTTAATTAGAGTGTACATGGTCATATTGTACTTACTAGGAACCTTCCTAGGTCACACGTGTGAGAGCAAGAAGAGACGTGCCATAGACATACGCCGTCATGGATGCGGAATGCTTGCATTGTTTGGCTCGGTACAACCAAGACAAGAAGTGAGAGGGGAGCGAGAGTCACTTAGCAACCGGTGAGCATGCACTCGCCACGGGCATCACGCCCAAGCGAGCATACACCACCACCCGGGGGTCGAGCCCGACCGCTCGGCATAAAACCGAAGCGGCGGCTACTCACCAGTGCACAGGTGAACCCGGCAAGGTGGCCCCCTGAGGATCAGCACCCGGGAAATGCAGCTCCCCCGGAAAACACTCAAAGGCAAGCAACACGATGCAGGGCACGGCAGTTAAGATGTACGGGCCCTAGCATCTACCGCATCACAGAGTCACAAGAGGCATAGTAAGTCAGACAATGGCCACATGAGTCTCATGTAGAGCCCCGGGGTAAAGCTGTAGCAGCTGCAGAAGGATGCCAACGGCTTCTGCCAGAGCTGTCACATCAGTTTCTTCCCCAGGTAGGGCCATGTCATTCAATCTGTACAAGTGAATGCACAGTGTGTGAGGAGCAAGAGGGCACAGAGTTGTGAGTGGCAAACTAAATTCAACACTCCCCCATGCCCCGCAGTCACTCAACTCATACACACGAGAGCAACACAAGGGACATCACAAGAGGTGATAAGAACATGCTGGCATCAAAAAGTCAACCAATCATCCTGGATCATGTAGACAGATGAGACCAACAGAATGGACAGCACTCTTGAACACATTATGACTGAGGGCCTTCATGAGGAAGTCAGTACTCTGAGACCGTGTGTCCACCCAAGCGACCTGGACAATCCCTGTAGCAATGCACGAACAAAATGGTGCTCCACATTGATGTACTTAGTGCGTGAATGATGCATGCCGCTGTTCTCAGCGATTGCCTTTGTGCTTTGGTTGTCACAGCGCAGAGTGATGCAACGAATAGGGACACGCAGTTGCTGCAGCAAGCGACACCGCCAGACAGCCTCACATGTGCCTGCTCCAAGTGCAACATACTCAGCCTCAATGGTACTGCGCACAACACAACCTTGCTTGCCACTTTTCCAAGAGACTGCAGTGCCACCAACAAGGAAGATGTAGCCTGTTCGGCTGCGGGCATCGGTGTCATGCGCCCAGTCACTGTCTGTAAAGTCGTCCACCACGACAGAGGTCTGTGTACGAAAGTACAGCCCGACGCGGGAGGTGGAGAGGACATAGCACACAACCTGCAACGCAGCCTCAAGATGGCGCTCGTGGGGACACTGGGAGAACTGGGAAAGGAAATTCACAGCAAACGCCACGTCAGCACGGGTGGTAGTGGCAAGATACATCAATGAGCCAATGACCCTGAGGTAGGCGGTCACATCGACCATCTCCCGTAGTGTGGCCACCTCCCGAGACTTCAGTAAGGACTGACCAGCTGGTTTCATGGGAGTAGATGCAGTGGGGATGCATGTGAGGAGCGGGGAAAATTGCTCCCCCAGGCTCCGTACATACGCAGCCTGATGGACGTGCAGGGTACGTCGCTTACGATCACGTTCCGACTCCATGCCAAGGAAGACCCGAGCCAGGCCAAGATCCTTCATCTTGTATGTTGACTGGAGCAGAGCCTTGACCGCCCTGACAGAGGCAGCATCAGGAGAGGCGATGAGAAGGTCATACACGTAGACGAGGATGGCGACAAGTGGCTTGTTGGGGCCACTGAGGAACAAGGCAGGGTCCACAGGACTTCGTTTGTACCCACCCTTTTCAAGGGTAGCTGTGATCTCCTGGTTCCAACACCGAGGGGACTGTTTCAGACCGTAGAGAGCCTTGTGCAAGCGCCATACCCGGTTCGTTCCATCTGAAAAACCGGGTGGTTGCACCATGTAGATCTCCTCATCCAACCTACCATGGAGGAAGGTATTGTTGAAGTCCATCTGCTCCAGCTCCCAGTTGTGCTGAGCGACTAGGCCCAAGAGGGCTCTGGCCGTGGTGTAGCGACCAACTGGGGCGAAAGTCTCGTCAAAGTCAACACCGGGGATTTGAGAGAACCCCTTTGCGGTGAGGCGCACTTTGTATCGTTCAATTGTGTTGTCAGGGTTGAGTTTGCGGTGGTACACCCACTTAGCTGCGACTGCCTTGCAACCAGGTGGGAGGTCCACGAGCTCATAGACGTCGTTCTCATTGAGTGCATCAAGCTCGGCCTTCATGGCCTTCTCCCACAACAGTGAGTCGGGGGCCGTGCAAGCTGCCTGTATAGTCAGGGGCTCAGGCGGTAGTGGTGAGAGACCGGCCAGAGGACCCAGAGGACGATAGAGCGGAATGGAACTCCTCCTCAAGAAGGGAGTATCCAAGTCCCGTGCTGGAGTGGATGAGAGACACCGCAGTGGACATAGCGGAGGAGACGAGACCAAGAGCGCGGAGACCAGGGTCACCAGAGACCACTGGATGAGACTGGGAAGGAGGAGCCCGGAGGCGTCCTCCACGAGTGTAGGGTGATACCGGTGGGATGGACGGTGTATGCGAGGAGGAGGATGGAGAGGAAGGGTGTGGCTGGACCGACGGAGGTGGAGAGGTCATGAGACCGGGAGCACGCGGCTCAGAGGGCAGAGAGGAAATGAGCGGGGGAGAGACAGGGGGTGACGCAGAGGATGTGGGTGCAACCGTGGCCGGAGACAGCTGAGGGGAACGCGCGGTCAGAGGAGGAGAGGACTCAGAAGGAGAAGAGGACTGAGAGGGGGATGAAAACATGGCAGAACTCGACTCGGGAGAGGAGGGGATCGAGGGTGGCGAGAGACGCCCAGACGGGAGAACAGAAGACCTAGAGGGCAGAGGACCACCCCCACCAGGAGAGGGCGGAGAGAGAGAGCCACCGAAGCACAGAGAATCGCGCTAAAAGAGGTGTTCGAAGAAAAGGGCATCACGAGACTCAATGACACGGCACCGAGAGGGGTCCCAAAAGCGCCACGCTTTGGAGAAGGGAGAGATGCCCAGGAAGAGACAGAGGCGACCGCTAGGCGAGAGTTTACCATCACGCTGGTCTCAGGGAACCCACACAGAGGCAAGACACCCCCAGACATGTTCAAGACGGAGATCAGCACAGTGCCCATTCCAGTGTTCAAAGGGAGTGACAGTGTGGGGAAGTGGGCCGTGGGGAACACGGTTCCAGACCCAAGTCATGTAGCACATGGCTTCGAAAGCAAAGAGGGGGGACTGTCCGGAAGCAGAGAGGAGAGATCGTACACCATCTAGAAGGGTGCGGTTCCAACACTCGGAGACCCCATTCTGTTGGGGTGTGTAAGGAGCAGAGGAAACAAGACGAACACCACGGGATTCAAGGAAGCGAGAGGTGGGACCAAAGAACTCACCACCACGATCACTGCGAAAGACGTGCAAGGGGCGACCACAAGCACGTTCAGCCTGCGGGAGCCAGGACTCAAGGACATAAGTGACGTCGCTTTTATGGTGAAGGGCGAAAACCCAACGGTAGCGAGAGAAGTCATCAGTCAGGCACAGGACGTATTGGCCAAGGCCACCAAGGAAGTCGTGGGACAGGGGGCCCATGACATCAGCATGGACCAGGTCAAGGGGTTGCGACGTGGTGGACTCAGAGGTGGAAAAGGGAGAACGGTGCATTTCGCCGCTTGCACAGTCGAGACAGGTGGACGTGCAATGGGGAGAAAATATGGTAGGGTCAAGACCAAGAGCAGGCTTCAGGCGTAGGAGACGCTAGATGGCTGCTGTGTGAATGTGATATAAGCGGCGATGCAAAAGATCAGCGTGGTCAGGAAACAAGGAAGGGGTGACGTGCACAAGAGCAGAGGCAGCGGAAGGCGAGGGCAGCATGAGCGGAACACGGAACAAGCGATCACACCGCACGCCACGGAGAATAACACGGCCAGACTAGCGCAAAGAGATAGAGGCAAGGCCACGGCTGGAGGAGAAGTCCATGCCCTGGTCGTCAAGGGTGGTCACAGAGAGTAGACTGACTTCCAGGTCAGGCACGTACAACACATCAGACAGGTAGACACTGCCACCAGGGTCGACAAAACAAACAAGGCCAACACCTTGCACAGGAAGCAGCTGGCCGGAGCCAGTGCGAACAGAGCGGACGGACTGAACGGGACCGAGGGAAACAAAGGAGGAACGACAGGAGGTCATGTGATGGGTGGCGCCGGAATCAATGATCCAGAGGCCAGGAGAGGCACGAGTGGAGGGGAGAACAAGACAGACAGCAACGGTGCCGCAAGCAGAAGGAGAGAACGAGGAACCAAGGCATGTGGGAAGTGTGCGTGACTACCATTCTTCAACCCAGCCACAGTCATCAGGCATGTCCCCTTGAACCCGACCAGAGGGGGCACCACGAAGGGTTGCCTCAGACTCACAAACAGACACACAACAATGGCCACTCACACTCTCACCTCCTTGAGAGCGAAGGTGAAGAAGTTCTGCTAGCAGACGCTCAAGAGTGCGCTCCTCCTCACGGCGATCAGAGGAGCGCTCCGAGGAACGGTCGGAGGAGCGGTCACAGAAGTTCCCATCATCACGGGCCCAGTGAGGTACGTGGTAGTGAGAGGATGGGGGACCGTAGTATAGAGGGCCAAAAGGAGGAGGGATCCAGCCCCAAGGGCTGGGTGCTGATGGTGTTGGGTGAGGTGGGGCTGATGTGGTGGAGAGAGCTGAGGCAGTGGAGGACGATAAGGAGGAGGCGACAGTCACTACAGCAGCTGTCAACGAGGCAGTGGCCCCTGTGCGGGCCCAGTGGGCCCGCATGGAGGAGGCCAGACGGGCATCGTCACAAGGGGCAGGACACTTTGGTGCAGAGTGACCAGGGGCGCCACAGTTCCAACAGGTGACGTCAGCAGTGGGAGCGGAGTTTTTGTTGCCGCGGCCGCCCCCACGACCTTTGCCCCCCCCCCGACCCCCACCACGACCAGATCCACCAACCCCACCGCGGGATGCACCCTGCGTGGAGTGCGCTGCTGCCTGCGTTGAGGAAGAGGAGGAGAAGGCTGCGGCAGAAGAGGAAGATGTTGTGACAGCGGCTAATGCAGCGCGATGCATGCGTTTGTTTTGCAGTGCATTCCACCAGTCGGTGAAACGTGAGGCGGTGAAGTCAAAGAGGGGTCCGATCCCAGGTGGAGAATCAGGAGGGACTTGCTCAGAGGCAAGACGCTCAAGTTCAGACTGAGAGACGTGGATATACAGATCTGACAGTTTGGGAATGAGACCGACCACGATGGAGAGACAGGATGAGAGAGGGCCAGGAGCGGCCTTGCCAAGATCACGCAACAGACGCGAGCTGCGTGCCCAATACTCATCAGCTGTTTCATCAGAGCGCATCTGTAAGGTGTTGAATTGCACCGTGAGGGTGCTCTAAGCTGCGTGGCCAGTCACCGTTTTGCAACGGCGGATGAGTGCATAGGCCCCAACGGGGTCAGCCGGTGTGTCGTGGGAGGGATCGGCATTGTACGTACCAATGTCGTCAAGGAGATTCTCTGGTCCTGCATTGATGAGTGCTCGCACTGCGCGAGCAGCCTCTGTAGGCTGTGGCACAAACGGCAACTTTGTAGGGGAGTAGTACTGCCAGAGTTGCTCACCCTGGGCCCACGCGCTTAAGCGTGTCTCCCACGAGGTGAAAGTGAGCTTGGAGGTAAATTGAGGTGGTGGAGTTTCAAAGTCTTTCTGCCGAGCTGGGAGCAAAGGACGAGTAAAGGTTGCTGTAGAGAGAGAGGGAGAGGAAGAGTTGGCAACAGCCCCACTAGAGGGAGCAGATGAGTCTGTAGAGCCAGACTCTGTGGCAGGGAGCGCTGAAGCGAAATTGGGAATGGCACGCAGTCGCTCAAGAACTAGGGTGGCAATGGCAGCAGCAAACTCATCCCTTGATTCCTGCCCCCGCTAGAGCTCATCCTCTACTCTACGGTGCTGTGCCTGCGCCTCACTAAGAGCGGCCTGAAGGGCCTCTATGGTCTCCTCTCGTGCAGGCATGATGGTGTTGAATGTTTTTGCCCCTTGTTCAGTGTTGTAGGACGGATCAGGAATGCTCTGCCCCTTGTGGAGGTATGACCCCTAGATCCGTTGAAGTGTGACTCAACTATGCTCTGTCTCTTTTGAGATATGACCTGTGAGTACACCATGTGGGTGAGTGGTTACCTTGGCCATTTTGTTGATTTGGCCAAGTGAGAGGTCATGAGGTCGATCCTGGCCCCATGCATATCTTGTTTGCTGTGGAAGCTTCCAAGAAAGAAAGTCCGTAGCTTCTTGGATGCTACATGGTTGGTCTGTCACCTTGACACTAGGATGCTTATGTGTCAAGCCCACAGTGCAAGTCTATTGGTGACGTGGCTGGTTCAGGCCACTTCCCAGGAATGTGCTTTTGAGTTCTAGGACTGGACAGACAGCTATAAAAGGACTTGTCTTGCATGCTGATCAATCAACCCTTGCTTGATGCTCTCTTGCGTATTGACGACTTGAGCTCTTCTTGAGATGTAATGCTAAGGCGTTAGTACTCTTGAAGGTGAAGTGTATGCCTGATTAAGTTTGGGGTGCATGACACATNCAGCACCAAAGGAGGAGGGTGCTGACCTTGTGGCATGGGTCAAGCTCAACAAGAAGGCTCTCGCCATTCTTGTGTCCTCCATACAACCCTCAGTCCTTTCGCACATCAGCGGTTGTACAGTGGCAGCCGCGGCATACGCCAAACTCGGCAAGGTGTTTCAGTCCTCCTCACTTGCCAACCGTCTCTTCATTCTACAAAACCTCATCAGCATGAGGCTTGGTGAAGGGGAGGATGTCTCCGCCTTCATGCAGAAGTTTGAGACGCTCTTGCAACAAGCCACCGGCATGGGGTGGGACCTGAAATCCGACATGCAGGCCATGATCTTTCTGATGACGCTGCCGGAAAGTTGGGGCCCCATGATAACAGTGATTGGAGGGTGGACTGAAGATCTAGTTTCCTACACCACCGTCTCTGAGTATGTGCGGAATGAAGCCATGCGTTGTAGCAGTAGTGAAGCAAACATGGCTGCCTTTGCCTCACGGAGCAGCGGCACCTTCCGCAATACCTCATCCTCTGGGTACAAGGGAAACAACAGCACTAGCAACAGTGGAAGGGGTGCAAAGCGCCAAGGAAACTGCCACAACTGTGGCAAGGCCAGACACTGGGCTCGAGAGTGCCGTGCACCCAAGAGAGAGGGAGGAGACGGGGATGAATGGCGAGGGGGAAATGGTGGGAAGGATCCCACAAGCTTGATGGCTGAGTGTGCCTCCAACAAAGGGCGGGCGATACTCAGGCCAGGAGCCTATGGCCTTGACTCGGGCACAAACGAGCACACCACTTACGAGAAGAGAGACTTCATCTCTCTTGCTCCATGCAACAAGAACTTCAAAGTTTCCAACGGCAAGGTTGGGCAGCTGAGGGGATTGGCGACAAGCTGGTCACAGTGGGTGTCAACGGTGGAGTTTCCGACCTCAAGCTAGAGGGGGTGGTCTACTTGCCCTCCTTCACAGCCAACCTGCTCTCCGTCTCTAAGATAACTAACCATGGCATGACAGTGGTCTTTACAGAGAAGGAAGCAGTGATAGTTCCCACCAAGGACATCAACATTTCCTTCTCTTCCAAGAAGGTTGTCGCACATGTTCCTCGCGTTGATGGACTCTACGTCTTGCAGACCAAAACGACAACTTCAACGGCTGAATCTTTGGCCGAGAGTGATGATGAGGAGAGCAGCGATGCAGACTCAGATGAGGAAGGACATGTTGGAGCAGCGGAAGCAGTGGAAGCAGATGATTCGGTAACAAAACCGTAAACAAATGCAGCCACCAGGGCTGTTCATTCTAACCTGTGCACATCCTCCAAGAACCTGTGGCACAGTCGCTTTGGACACGTGGCTCATCGCACATTGGAGCTCATGGGAAAGCAGGAGCTAGTGCGTGGGATGGAGCTAGGTGATGAGGTGGAGGGAGCGAAGATCATGTATGAGCCATGCCTTCAAGGCAAGGCGAAAAGGAAACCCTTCAAGCGCAATGGAACGCGTGCTCTCGCACCTCTTGATCTTGTCCACTCTGACGTATGTGGTCCCTTTCGCATACCATCAAATGGAGGCAGCCGATATTTCCTCACATGCATCGACGACAACAGCCGCAAAGTCTGGATATACTTTCTCAAAAAGAAAAGTGAGGTGAAGGAGAATCTATAGGCCTTTGTCGCTATGGTTGAGCGACAGAGTGGAAAGAAGGTGAAGGCATTCAGGACGGATAATGGGGGAGAGTACGAAGCTTGCAGGGAGTGGCTCAAGACACAGGGCATTGAACACCAGAAAACTACACCCTACTCACCTCAAAGCAACGGCGTAGCAGAGAGGATGAACCAGACGCTCCTAGGCATGACAAGGTGCATGCTCTTTGACGCCAAGCTTCCTCCTAGGTTCTGGGCTGAAGTAGCACGTACGGCTACATACCTTGTGAACCTCACACCTGCAGCAGCTCTGCGAAGGAGAGGCAAGAAGAAGCAGACACAGCAGTTGAAGACGCCTCAAGAAGCATGGTCAGGCAGGAAGCCGGACGCCTCCCATCTCAAGGTGTTCGGTTGCACCGGGTTTGCCAAGGTCCAGGCTGGTGAGGGCCCTGGAAAGCTCGATGCAAGAGCACGAAAGTGTGTTTTCATCGGTTACGACACCGCCCACAAAGCCTATCGACTGTGGGACCAAGGAGCCAAGAAGGTCATCCGCAGCAAAGACATGGATTTCCACGAAATGTCTCTGAGTAAGGGAGAGCATGTCGAACTCGAGAACGCTCCAGAACATGGAGAGTGGCTCACTCTCCTAGAAGAGGGAGACGAAGCACCAGCACAATGGCATGGGATAGGTGCTGCAACAAGGAGACGAGCTCGTGAAGATGACTCGGAGGAATCAGACTCTGATTCCGACGTATCCAATCCTCCGGAACATGAGGATGATGCCTCTCCCATCATCAACGATGAACCAAACCTCCAGCCTCTACATCAACAGCACCAGCCAGCAGGTTCAAGGAGCAGTTCACGCCTCAAAGTACCTCGGCAGCATTACGACGCAGATAGGGGTGAATGGACAGGCTTCAACTATTCATTCTTGGTTCAAGAGGAGCCAACGTCTGTCGAAGAGGCACTCACTCGACCTGACAAAGCAGAGTGCGACAAAGCAATTCGCAGTGAACTCAGCTCCATTAAAGAGAATGGGACCTGGGTGCTGGTGGACAGACCTGCCGGGGCTCACGTTGTGGGGTCCAAGTGGGTGCCGAAAGTAAAAAGGAAACAGGATGGCACGATAGACAAGTACAAGGCACGGGTGGTAGCAAAGGGGTTCTCCCAACGGCCTGGCGCAGAGTACGATGAGACCTTTGCCCTAGTTTTGACGTTTGCCTCCATCCGGTCAATGCTCGCCATTGCTGCTGCCGAGAACATGGAGGTCCACTAGATGGATGTCAAGACAGCCTTCCTTTACCGCAAACTTGACAAGGAGGTATTGATGGAGGTTCCGGAGGGGGTTGATGCTCCTCAGGGCAAGGTGTGTAGATTGGTGAAGGCACTCTATGGGCTAAAACAAGCGCCAAGACTTTGGTACCAGGAGATGGACACCTTCATGGCCAAGGAGTCCTTCATGTACTTCGACAATGACCCTAGCATGTACGTGCATGAGAGTGACAAAGGGACTATGTTGGTCGCCTTGTACGTTGATGACCTGATTCTATGCTCCTCTTCATCCCAGCTGCTAGACGATCTCAAGGGGCAGCTGAGTAGCAGATTCAAGATGAAGGACATGGGTCCTCTTGAATTCTATCTTGGAATTGCAATCAAGCGCGATAGAGCAGCAGGTACCATCAGCCTGAACCAGACAAAATACATCGACTACATCCTCAAACGATACGACATGGCAGATTGCAAACCTGCCAGCACACCCATGAGCTCGGAGTGCAAACTCTCCACCTCCATGTCCCCATCCAACGAAGCAGAGAAAACTGACATGCTTGGCATCCCATATCAGTCTGCGGTGGGCAGTTTGATGTATGCCATGGTCGCCAGCCGACCAGATATAGCCCATGCTGTTGGGCAGGTGAGTCGGTTTGTGGCCAATCCCGGTCCACTTCACTGGCAGGCCGTGAAGCGCATCATGCGCTACCTTCAGCGGACGCGCCACGTAGGCCTCCAGTTTGGAGGCATTGCTGGATCCGCATCACTCCGTCTCATGTGCTACACTGATGCTGATTGGGGAGGGAATATTGATGACAGAAAATCTACCTCCGGCTTTGTGTGTATGTTGAATGGAGGTGCAGTCAGTTGGGCAAGTCGCAAGCAAGAATGTGTCTCTCTGTCAACAGCTGAAGCTGAGTACATCGCCTTGGCTGAGGTGTGTAAAGAGATGCAGTGGCTACGAAGCTTGCTATCTGAGATGAAGGCACNGCAACGGCGACGGTCATCAAGATTGACAACATGAGCGCCATTGACATGTCAAAGAACCCCGTCCTGTCGAGGCGCACAAAGCACATCGAGATCCGCTACCACTACGCTCGAGACTTGGTCTACAAGCAGACAGTGGAGCTCGAGTATGTCGGTACCAAGCTCAAGTGGGCTGACATGCTTACAAAGCCACTGGACAAGGATCTCCACCAGGCAGGCAGGCAAGGTATTGGCATGGTCAACGCAAGTGATGACGAATGATGATGGTCACTGACGCAAGGTGCAAGGGAGAGATTTGTTNCATTGCTGGATCCGCATCACTCCGTCTCATGTGCTACACTGATGCTGATTGGGGAGGGAATATTGATGACAGAAAATCTACCTCCGGCTTTGTGTGTATGTTGAATGGAGGTGCAGTCAGTTGGGCAAGTCGCAAGCAAGAATGTGTCTCTCTGTCAACAGCTGAAGCTGAGTACATCGCCTTGGCTGAGGTGTGTAAAGAGATGCAGTGGCTACGAAGCTTGCTATCTGAGATGAAGGCACCACAGGCAACGGCGACGGTCATCAAGATTGACAACATGAGCGCCATTGACATGTCAAAGAACCCCGTCCTGTCGAGGCGCACAAAGCACATCGAGATCCGCTACCACTACGCTCGAGACTTGGTCTACAAGCAGACAGTGGAGCTCGAGTATGTCGGTACCAAGCTCAACCGGGCTGACATGCTTACAAAGCCACTGGACAAGGATCTCCACCAGGCGGGCAGGCAAGGTGTCGGCATGGTCAACGCAAGTGATGACGAATGATGATGGTCACTGACGCAAGGTGCAAGTGAGAGATTTGTTGAATGTTTTTGCCCCTTGTTCAGTGTTGTAGGACGGATCAGGAATGCTCTTCACCTTGTGGAGGTATGACCCCTAGATCCGTTGTAGTGTGACTCAACTATGCTCTGCCTCTTGTGAGATATGACCTGTGAGTACACCATGTGGGTGAGTGGTTACCTTGGCCATTTTGTTGATTTGGCCAAGTGAGAGGTCATGAGGTCGATCCTGGCCCCATGCATATCTTGTTTGCTGTGGAAGCTTCCAAGAAAGAAAGTCCGTAGCCTCTTGGATGCTACATGGTTGGTCTGTCACCTTGACACTAGGATGCTTATGTGTCAAGCCCACAGTGCAAGTCTATTGGTGACGTGGCTGGTTCAGGCCACTTCCCAGGAATGTGCTTTTGAGTTCTAGGACTGGACAGACAGTTATAAAAGGACTTGTCTTGCATGCTGATCAATCAACCCTTGCTTGATGCTCTCTTGCGTATTGATGACTTGAGCTCTTCTTGAGATGTAATGCTAAGGCGTTAGTACTCTTGAAGGTGAAGTGTATGCCTGATTGAGTTTGGGGTGCATGACACATGTCAACAAAGGAAGAAGGCCTATAAACCTTTGTGAGCTTTTCGTTTTCGTGGCTTCTCAGCCAGAGGTGGTTAGCTCAGTAGCTAACAGATGGAAGCGATAGAACCAAGTCTGGAAGGGGAGTGAGTGAGAAGAGTTAAGAGTGCAAGGAGAGAAGGGGGTAAAGGGGTATGCACTGCTCACCGCAGAAGTGACGTGGGAGAAGAGTGAAGAGTGGCGGCACCACAGCGGCAGCCGAGGAGAACAGAACAGTTACCCACCCTATAACCGCCACGGTGAGACAGAGAAACCCTGTCGCAGTGGCGCCAGCAACTACATCGGTGGCCGATGCTACAAGAACACCGTTGTGATGGATGATGTAGTGTCACGAGGCGCACCAGTGGGTGTCAGCACTGCCGTTGCGGTAGATGCTCTGATGGAGCCGACCGAGCTGGAGGTGGCGTCTGCTGCTGTGGAGGCTGCAGTGGCAATGGACGCCGCTGCTGATGTGATCTGTGTGGCAATGTTGGCAGCTGCAGCTGCCAGTAGGGTGAGAGAGGCGGCTGACTGTGCGTATGCCTCAGCTGCTCGGCCAACGGCTGTCTGTGCG
Organism: Penium margaritaceum; assembly: GCA_023375785.1. Taxonomy (NCBI): domain Eukaryota; kingdom Viridiplantae; phylum Streptophyta; class Zygnematophyceae; order Desmidiales; family Peniaceae; genus Penium; species Penium margaritaceum. The sequence goes on from SZWC01006625.1 coordinate 105,193, forward strand.
GGTGCACGGCAGGCTCTAGCTGTTGCTGCAAAGGTGGCAGCAACACCAACCGCAACGTCAAGGATAGCACCAGCCAAGCCTATTGAGGCAGTGTGCACGGGGAGAACGGGAATGACACCGAGAACCTCAGGTGCGGTAGATGCCTCAGCGGATACTGTTGCGGTACGCCGAGGGACAGGCGAGGGTGTAGCAGCACCGTCAGCAGCCTGGGAGTTGCTGGATGGTTGCATTCTTGGTGAGTGTGTCGGTGATGGTGGTAGGTCGTCTAGAGCGTAGACTTGACGATCAATCTCCCCCCTTTCACGTTCACGCTCAGCGTCAAGGTCGTCCTGCCAGTACTCGTGGTCGAGCATGCGCACCCACAAAGGAATGTTGTCGTCGTCCGCCAGCGTGAGGGGCCTGAGAGGGCTGCCGTCGCAGCTGATGTGACAGCAGCAAGCACACTGCTCTGGCTGTAGAAGAATCTGTGGCGCGTGGGTGGAGGTGGTGCAGTGAAGATGCACCGTGCCCAGCACGAGAACGTGGCAGGTGATTGCAGCGGCTACAATCAGAACTCAGCCCTTTGCCAAAAGGGCAAGCCAAGAGCGGCAGAGAGAGTGCTGCTGAAAGAGAGCAGCTGAGGTAGCGCGGCTGAGTGAGGCCGACTGAGCAAAGGCAGCCGAGAGAAGACGGCAGCAGCTGCGATCAGAACTCAGCCACTTGTCAGCAGAGCAAGCCAAGAGCGGCGAAGAGAGTATTGCTGAGAAGAAAAAGGCAGAGGTGGGGCAGCAGAGAGAGGCCAGCTGAGCGAAGGTAGCAGAGAGAGAGCTGTAGCAGCCACGATTAGAACTCAGCCACTTGTCAACACAGCAGGCCAAGAGCGGCGGAGAGAGTGCTGCTGAGGGAAAGCAGCTGAGGTAACGCGGCTGAGAGAGAGCGGTTAAGAGACCCACCAGATGGCGGAGTTAGGGGACCACCAGACGGTGTTGAGCAACCGGAGGTGGAGACCCGTCCGACGTAGAGCAGCCGGGGAATGGCCGATAGGGACCTGGGTGCTCCAGAGAGCTAGGAGAAGGGGGGGGGGGGGGCGCGAGACGTCGGTGGAAGATGTGGCAAGTGGGCGAGCTGCCGCGCACGAGGTCGAGACTAGCGGTGGCGGTGAAGCTCAGCGCCAGGGCGAGGTGCACCAACGGCCCGCTGCTGCGAAGGGGCTGGCCATGCGTGGCTTGGCCGAGACATGCTTGGGTGCCGAAGCTAGTGACCAGGATCGCGAGAGAGGTGGGTACGGTGCCACACGTGCTCTGATACCAGTAACTACTAGGAACCTTCCTAGGTCACACGTGTGAGAGCAAGCAGAGACGTGCAATAGACATACGCCGTCATGGATGCGGAATGCTTGCATTGTTTGGCTCGGTACAACCAAGACAAGAAGTGAGAGGGGAGCGAGAGTCACTTAGCAACCGGTGAGCGTGCACTCGCCACGGGCATCACGCCCAAGCGAGCACACACCGCCACCCGGGGGTCGAGCCCGATCGCTTGGCATAAAACCGAAGCGGCGGCTACTCACCAGTGCACGGGTGAACCTGACAAGGTGGCCCCCTTAGGATCAGCACCCGGGAAATGCAGCTCCCCCAGAAAACACTCAAAGGCAAGCAACACGATGCAGGGCACGGCAGTTAAGATGTACGGGCCCTAGCATCTACCGCATCACAAAGTCATAAGAGGCATAGTAAGTCAGACAATGGCCACACGAGTCTCAAGTAGAGCCCCGGGGTAAAGCTGTAGCAACTGCAGAAGGATGCCAACGGCTTCTGCCAGAGCTGTCACGTCAGTTTCTTCCCCAGGTAGGGCCATGTCATTCAATCTGTACAAGTGAATGCACAGTGTGTGAGGAGCAAGAGGGCACAGAGTTGTGAGTGGCAAACGAACTTCAACACATATAAAGCAAACACTTGGATTTATCACTTGTTGTGTGTATAGGAATGTTATGGGTTTGGTTCCATTTTTTGATAGTAGCACATCTTGAGAGGCATTAATGATGGTTTATGAGAAGTAACGATGGATCTTGTGAGTAAGGTTAAGCCATGCAGTCTATCATAGAGGTGAGCAAAGAGAAGTCTATTCAAGAACTACACGGTTTGGGAATTTTGTCAGGCTCACATGTATTTGGAATTCATTTAAATTTTCATTATATTAAACTTCTTGTAGATTTAGGTGTTGAGTACGATTTCAATTAATTTTTTCATTTGGGTTATTTTTCTATCGTTTTTGTTGTTGGGATACCCAAATGAAAACAATGGGTTACTAAGTAACCCAAAAATAATTAAATATATGTTTTATTGTTAAACATTCGTAAAAAGTATAACTTTTTACCATGTACTTTTGGCTAAACATAACATAACCCTCTTTCGACTTTTGTGCTACGACCAGGTGCTCCTAAAAAATGCAGCTGTCTGGTACGAAACCCTTGTTGCGCGAACTGCAGCGCAGAGAGAACGAAGATCTTGGCGACGGGTCTGCTTTGCGCCAACGAGCCCCGGCTTCGAGCATGGACTCGAAATCTGAGGCTGCCCTTTGAGGGCCTCTGGCGAGCCTTGCGATGCACGTGGCATGAGCTGGCCATGCAACGCCCGGGATTTCCGGAGGAGGATAGATAGCACCTTTCCGCTGGAGACTTCCCACGGGCCAGGGCTGGGCGGTGGACTGCACGACGGGAGGAACCGCTGAGAATCGCGGCTGCTGCTCTCCCGCCGTCTGCCGCCTCTACGAGCCCCATTCCCCACGGCTGCAGCCCAACCACCCACGGCTGCAGCCGCACGGTCTACGGTTGCACCCCTCCTACGGCCGACAGCTGCAGCCTTCTCACGGCCAACGGACGCAGCCGCCCAAGGGACGCGATTCTCGGGCCTCGGACACCCTCTTCTCCGGCTAGCATAGCCCCTAGCCAGCGGAGGGGCATTATTGTGCGGAGGGCAGAGGGGAGGCTGCCGATCCTTCCCTCCGCCGTATCCCTCCACCGGGACTTCTTGGAATGCATGAGTGGGGAGTACAGGAGGAACGTGGAGGTCTGCGTCGCTCTCCTCATCAAGACAATCGCTCGTGGATAGCAGCAACAACGGCTGTCTGTTTCTCCGGCAGAACACTTGGGTGGCAGGCGATAGCAGCATTAAGCGGGAAAGCCGGACGGCACCAGGAGGAGGAAGCTGGGCGGTAAAGGAGGGAAGCAGGTCAGCATTGGGCAGAGCTATGGCAGGCGGATCCGCGGCGTCTTTCTTCTAGAATCTGCAGCTGGGATTTCAGGTCTCAGTTTGCAAGCGGTGTTGGTGTCACGGGTGGTTCGTTCTTTGCCCCTTCTCCTGGCGAAGCTTGAGACGGCGGCCCTGGTTCTTGTCGCAAATGGGAGTCTTCCGGCTTGCGCCATCGAAGGGACGTAGCGTCCACGTTCTTCTAGCCCGAACGGAACTCGCCACTGTCACATTATCAGCCAAGGCTGCCTGTCAACCATTCGGTCCATAGTGAG
>SZWC01006626.1:61992-73135 GCA_023375785.1 Penium margaritaceum
TGGTCAGAAACACAGTGGTCAGAAACACACTGGTCAGAAACACACTGGTCAAAACACGCTGGTCAGAAACACAGTGGTCAGAAACACAGTGGTCAGAAACACAATGGTCAGAAAGTCAGTGGTCAGAAACACACTGTTCAAAAACACAGTGGTCAGAAACACACTCGTCAGAAACACACTGGTCAGAAACACAGTTATCAGAAATACACTGCTCAGAAACATAGTGGTCACAAACACACTGGTCAGAAACACAGTGGTCAGAAACACAGTGGTCAGAAACACAGTGGTCAGAAACACAGTTGTCAAAAACACAGTGGTCAGAAACACAGTGGTCAGAAACACACTGGTCAGAAACACAATGGTCAGAAACACAGTGGTCAGAAACACAGTGGTCAGAAACACACTGGTCAGTAACACACTGATCCGAAACACACTGATCAGAAAAACACTGGTCAGAAACACAGTGGTCAGAAACACACTGGTCAAAAACAAACTGGTCAGAAACACATTGGTCAGCAACACACTTGTCAGAAACACACTGGTCAGAAACACAGTGGTCAGAAACACACTGGTCAGAAACACACTGGTCAGAAACACAGTGGTTACGAGCACAGTGGTCAGAAACACAGTGGTCAGAAACACACTGGTCAGAAACCACACTGGTCAGAAAAACACTGGTCAGAAACACAGTTGTCAGAAACACACTGGTCAGAAACACACGGGTCAGAAACACAGTGGATGGTCAGAGACACAGTGGTCAGAAACACAATGGTCAGAAACACAGTGGTAAGCAACAAAGTGGTCAGAAACACACTGGTCAGAAACACAGTGGTGGGAAACACAATGGTCAGAAATACACTGGTCAGTAACACAGTCGTCAGAAACACACTGGTTAGAAAAACACTGGACAGAAACACAGTGGTCAGAAACACACTGGTCAGAAACACAGTGGTCAGAAAGACAGTGGTCAGAAACACAGTGCTCAGAAACACAATGGTCAGAAATACACTGGTCAGAAACAAAGTGGTCAGAAACACAATGGTCAGAAATACACTGGTTAGAAACACTGTGGTCAGAAACACACTGGTCAGAAAAACACTGGTCAGAAACACAGTGGTCAGAAACACACTGGTCAGAAACACACTGGTCAGAAAGACAGTGGATGGTCAGAAACACAGTGTTCAGCAACACACTGGTCAGAAACACACTGGTCAGAAACACAGTGATCAGAAACACAGTGGTCAGAAACACAATGGTCAGAAACACAGTGGGCAGAAACACAGTGGTCAGAAACACACTGGTCAGAAACACAGTGGTCAGAAACACACTGGTCAGAAACACACTGGTCAGAAACACAATGGTCAGAAACACAGTGGTCAGAAACACAGTGATCAGAAACACACTGGTCAGTAACACACTGGTCAGAAACACACTGGTCTGAAACACACTGTTCAGAAAAACACTGGTCAGAAACACAGTGGTCAGAAACACACTGGTCAAAAACAAACTGGTCAGAAACACAGTGGTCAGCAACACACTTGTCAGAAACACACTGGTAAGAAACACAGTGGTCAGAAACACACTGGTCAAAAACAAACTGGTCAGAAACACAGTGGTCAGCAACACACTTGTCAGAAACACACTGGTAAGAAACACAGTGGTCAGAAACACACTGGTCAGAAACACACTGGTCAGGAACACAGTGGTCACAAGCACAGTGGTCAGAAACACACTGGTCAGAAACACACTGGTCAGAAACCACACTGGTCAGAAAAACACTGGTCAGAAACACAGTTGTCAGAAACACACTGGTCAGAAACACACTGGTCAGAAACACAGTGGATGGTCAGAGACACAGTGGTCAGAAACAGTATGGTCAGAAACACAGTGGTCAGCAACAAAGTGGTCAGAAACACACTGGTCAGAAACACAGTGGTGGGAAACACAATGGTCAGAAATACACTGGTCAGTAACAGAGTGGTCAGAAACACACTGGTCAGAAACACAGTGATCAGACACACACTGGTCAGAACCACACTGGTTAGAAAAACACTGGACAGAAACACAGTGGTCAGAAACACACTGGTCAGAAACACAGTGGTCAGAAACACAGTGGTCAGAAACACGAGGTCAGAAACACAATGGTCAGAAATACACTGGTCAGAAAAAAAGTGGTCAGAAACACAATGGTCAGAAATACACTGGTCAGAAACACTGTGGTCAGAAACACACTGGTCAGAAAAACACTGGTCAGAAACACAGTGGTCAGAAACACACTGGTCAGAAACACAGTGGATGGTCAGAAACAGAGTGGTCAGAATCACACTGGTCAGAAACACACTGGTCAGAAACACAGTGATCAGAAACACAGTGGTCAGAAACACAATGGTCAGAAACACAGTGGGCAGAAACACAGTGGTCAGAAACACACTGGTCAGAAACACAGTGGTCAGAAACACACTGGTCAGAAACACACTGGTCAGAAACACAATGGTCAGAAACACAGTGGTCAGAAACACAGTGGTCAGAAACACACTGGTCAGAAACACACTGGTCCGAAACACACTGTTCAGAAAAACACTAGTCAGAAACACAGTGGTCAGAAACACACTGGTCAAAAACAAACTGGTCAGAAACACAGTGGTCAGCAACACACTTGTCAGAAACACACTGGTCAGAAACACACTGGTCAGAAACACAGTGGTCACAAGCACATTGGACAGAAACACAGTGGTCAGAAACACACTGGTCAGAAACCACACTGGTCAGAAAAACACTGGTCAGAAACACAGTTGTCAGAAACACACTGGTCAGAAACACAGTGGATGGTCAGAGACACAGTGGTCAGAAACACTATGGTCAGAAACACAGTGGTCAGCAACAAAGTGGTCAGAAACACACTGGTCAGAAACACAGTGGTCAGCAACAAAGTGGTCAGAAACACACTGGTCAGAAACACAGTGGTGGGAAACACAATGGTCAGAAATACACTGGTCAGTAACACAGTGGTCAGAAACACACTGGTCAGAAACACAGTGATCAGACACACACTTGTCACAAACACACTGGTTAGAAAAACACTGGGCAGAAACACAGTGGTCAGAAACACACTGGTCAGAAACACAGTGGTCAGAAACACAGTGGTCAGAAACACAATGGTCAGAAATACACTGGTCAGAAAAAAAGTTGTCAGAAACACAATGGTCAGAAATACACTGGTCAGAAACACTGTGGTCAGAAACACACTGGTCAGAAAAACACTGGTCAGAAACACAGTGGTCAGAAACACAGTGGTCAGAAACACACTGGTCAGAAACACAGTGGATGGTCAGAAACACAGTGGTCAGAAACACACTGGTCAGAAACCACACTGGTCAGAAAAACACTGGTCAGAAACACAGAGGTCAGAAACACACTGGTCAGAAACCACACTGGTCAGAAAAACACTGGTCAGAAACACAGAGGTCAGAAACACACTGGTCAGAAACCACACTGGTCAGAAAAACACTGGTCAGAAACACAGAGGTCAGAAACACACTGGTCAGAAACCACACTGGTCAGAAAAACACTGGTCAGAAACACAGAGGTCAGAAACACACTGGTCAGAAACCACACTGGTCAGAAAAACACTGGTCAGAAACACAGAGGTCAGAAACACACTGGTCAGAAACCACACTGGTCAGAAAAACACTGGTCAGAAACACAGAGGTCAGAAACACACTGGTCAGAAACCACACTGGTCAGAAAAACACTGGTCAGAAACACAGAGGTCAGAAACACACTGGTCAGAAACCACACTGGTCAGAAAAACACTGGTCAGAAACACAGAGGTCAGAAACACACTGGTCAGAAACACAATGGTCAGAAATACACTGGTCAGTAACACAGTGGTCAGAAACACACTGGTCAAAAACAAACTGGTCAGAAACACAGTGGTCAGCAACACACTTGTCAGAAACACACTGGTAAGAAACACAGTGGTCAGAAACACACTGGTCAGAAACACACTGGTCAGAAACACAGTGGTCACAAGCAGAGTGGTCAGAAACACAGTGGTCAGAAACACACTGGTCAGAAACCACACTGGTCAGAAAAACACTGGTCAGAAACACAGTTGTCAGAAACACACTGGTCAGAAACACACTGGTCAGAAACACAGTGGATGGTCAGAAACACAGTGCTCAGCAACACACTGGTCAGAAACACGGTGGTCAGAAGCACACTGGTCAGAAACACACTGGTCAGAAACACAGTGGATGGTCAGAGACACAGTGGTCAGACACACTATGGTCAGAAACACAGTGGTCAGCAACAAAGTGGTCAGAAACACACTGGTCAGAAACACAGTGGTGGGAAACACAATGGTCAGAAATACACTGGTCAGTAACACAGTGGTCAGAAACACACTGGTCAGAAACACAGGGATCAGACACACACTGGTTAGAAAAACACTGGGCAGAAACACAGTGGTCAGAAACACACAGGTCAGAAACACAGTGGTCAGAAACACAGTGGTCAGAAACACAGAGGTCAGAAACACAATGGTCAGAAATACACTGGTCAGAAAAAAAGTGGTCAGAAACACAATGGTCAGAAATACACTGGTATGAAACACTGTGGTCAGAAACACACTGGTCAGAAAACCACTGGTCAGAAACACAGTGGTCAGAAACACAGTGGTCAGAAACACACTGGTCAGAAACACAGTGGATGGTCAGAAACACAGTGGTCAGCAACACACTGGTCAGAAACACGGTGGTCAGAAGCACACTGGTCAGAAACACACTGGTCAGAAACACAGTGGTCAGAAACACAGTGGTCAGAAACACACTGGTCAGAAACACAGTGGATGGTCAGAAACACAGTGGTCAGCAACACACTGGTCAGAAACACGGTGGTCAGAAGAACACTGGTCAGAAACACACTGGTCAGAAACACAGTGATCAGAAACACAGTGGTCAGAAACACAATGGTCAGAAACACAGTGGGCAGAAACACAGTGGTCAGTCACACACTGGTCAGAAACACACTGGTCAGAAACACAATGGTCAGAAACACAGTGGGCAGAAACACAGTGGTCAGTCACACACTGGTCAGAAACACACTGGTCAGAAACACAGTGGGCAGAAACACAGTGGTCAGTCACACACTGGTCAGAAACACACTGGTCAGAAACACAGTGGGCAGAAACACAGTGGTCAGTCACACACTGGTCAGAAACACACTGGTCAGAAACACAGTGGGCAGAAACACAGTGGTCAGTCACACACTGGTCAGAAACACACTGGTCAGAAACACAGTGGGCAGAAACACAGTGGTCAGTCACACACTGGTCAGAAACACACTGGTCAGAAACACAGTGGGCAGAAACACAGTGGTCAGTCACACACTGGTCAGAAACACACTGGTCAGAAACACAGTGGGCAGAAACACAGTGGTCAGTCACACACTGGTCAGAAACACACTGGTCAGAAACACAGTGGGCAGAAACACAGTGGTCAGTCACACACTGGTCAGAAACACACTGGTCAGAAACACAGTGATCAGAAACACAGTGGTCAGAAACACAATGGTCAGAAATACACTGGTCAGTTACACAGTGGTCAGAAACACACTGGTCAGAAATACACTGGTCAGAAAAAAATTGGTCACAAACACAATGGTCAGAAATACACTGGTCAGAAACACTGTGGTCAGAAACACACTGGTCAGAAAACCACTGGTCAGAAACACAGTGGTCAGAAACACACTGGTCAGAAACACAGTGGATGGTCAGAAACACAGTGGTCAGCAACACACTGGTCAGAAACACAACGGTTAGAAACATAGTGGTCAAAAACACAGTGGTCAGAAACACAGAGGTCAGAAACACAGTGGTCAGAAACACAGTGGTCAGAAACACACTGGACAGAAACACAGTTGTCAGAAACACAGTAGTTAGAAACACACTGGCCAGAAACACATTGGTCAGAAACACACTCGTCAGAAACACAGAGGTCCGAAACACAGTAGTCAGAAACACAGTGGTCAGAAACACAGTGGTCAGAAACACAGTGGTCAGAAACACAGAGGTCAGAAACACAGTAGTCAGAAACACAGTGGTCAGAAACACAGTGGTCAGAAACACAGTGGTCAGAAACACACTGGTCAGAAACACACTGGTAAGAAACACACTGGTAAGAAACACACTTGTAAGAAACACATAGGTCACAAACACAGTGGTCAGAACCACAGTGGTCAAAAACACAGTGCTCAGAAACACACTGGTCAGAAACACAGTGGTCAGAAACACAGTGGTCAGAAACACAGTGGTGAGAACACACTGGTCAGAAAAACACTCATCAGAAACACACTGGTCAGAAACACACTGGTCAGAAACACACTGGTCAGAAACACATAGGTCAGAAACACAGTGGTCAGAAACACTGTGGTTAGAAACACAGTGGTCAGAAACACACTGGTCAGAAACACACTGGTCAGAAACACACTGGTCAGAAACACATAGGTCAGAAACACAGTGGTCAGAAACACTGTGGTTAGAAACACAGTGGTCAGAAACACACTGGTCAGAATCACAGTGGTCAGAAACACAGTGGTCAGAAACACACTGGTTAGAAACACACTGGTAAGAAACACAGTGGTCAGAAATGCAGTGGTCAGAAGACAGTGGTCAGAAATACATTGGTCAGAAACACACTGGTCAGAAACACAGTGGACAGAAACACACTGGTCAGAAAGAAAGTGGTCAATAACACAGTGGTCAGAAACACACTGGTCAGAAACACAGCAGTCAGAAACACAGTGGTCAGACACAGAGTGGTAAGAAACACACTGCTCAGAAACACAATGGTCAGAAACACAGTGGTCAGAAACACAGTGGTCAGTAACACAGTGGTCAGAAACACACTAGTGAGAAACACACTGGTCAGAAACACAGTGGTCAGAAACACACTGGTGAGAAACACGGTGGTCAGAAACACACTGGTCAGAAACACAGTGATGAGAAACACAGTGGTCAGAAACACAATGGTCAGAAACACAGTGGTCAGAAACACAGTGGTCAGAAACACACTGGTCAGAAACACAGTGGTCAGAAACACAATGGTCAGAAACACAGTGGTCAGAAACACAGTGGTCAGAAACACACTGGTCAGAAACACACTGGTCAGAAACACACTGGTCAGAAACACACTGGTCAAAAACACAGTGGTGAGAAACACAGTGGTCATAAACACACTGGTCAGAATCACACTGGTCAGAAATACACTGGTCAGAAACACAGTGATCAGAAACACAGTGGTTAGAAACACAGTGGTCATAAACACACTGGTCAGAAACACAGTGGTCAGAAAGTAACTGGTCATAAACAGAGTGGTCAGAAACACAGTGTTCAGAAACACAGTGGTCAGAAACACAATGGTCAGAAACACAGTGGTCAGAAACACACTGGTCAGAAACACAATGGTTAGAAACACAGTGGTCAGAAACACAGTGGTCAGAAACACAATTGCAAGAAACACAGTTGTCAGACACACAGTGGTTAGAAACACACTGGCCAGAAACACATTGGTCAGAAACACACTCGTCAGAAACACAGAGGTCCGAAACACAGTAGTCAGAAACACAGTGGTCAGAAACACAGTGGTCAGAAACACTGTGGTTAGAAACACAGTGGTCAGAAACACACTGGTCAGAAACACAATGGTTAGAAACACAGTGGTCAGAAACACAGTGGTCAGAAACACTGTGGTTAGAAACACAGTGGTCAGAAACACACTGGTCAGAAACACAATGGTTAGAAACACAGTGGTCAGAAACACAGTGGTCAGAAACACTGTGGTTAGAAACACAGTGGTCAGAAACACACTGGTCAGAAACACACTGGTAAGAAACACACTGGTAAGAAACACACTTGTAAGAAACACATAGGTCAGAAACACAGTGGTCAGAACCACAGTGGTCAAAAACACAGAGGTCAGAAACACCCTGGTCAGAAACACAGTGGTCAGAAACACAGTGGTCAGAAACACAGTGGCCAGAAACACACTGGTCAGAAACACACTGGTCAGAAACACACTGGTAAGAAACACACTGGTCAGAAACACACTTGTAAGAAACACATACGTCAGAAACACAGTGGTCAGAACCACAGTGGTCAAAAACACAGTGGTCAGAAACACACTGGTCAGAAACACAGTGGTCAGAGCCACACTAGTCAGAAACACAGTGGTCAAAAAAACACTGGTCAGAAACACACTGGTCAGAAACACAGTGGTAAGAAACACACTGGTGAGAAACACATGGGTCAGAAACACAGTGGTCAGAAACACAGTGGTCAGAAACACACTGGTCAGAAACACACTGGTCAGAAACACAGTCGTGAGAAACACACTGGTCAGAAACACAGTGGTCAGAAACACACTGGTCAGAAACACACTGGTCAAAACACGCTGGTCAGAAACACAGTGGTCAGAAACACAGTGGTCAGAAAGACAATGGTCAGAAAGTCAGTGGTCAGAAAGACACTATTCAGAAACACAGTGGTCAGCAACACAATGGTCAGAAACACAATCGTCAGAAACACACTGGTCAGAAACACAGTTGTCAGAAATACACTGGTCAGAAACATAGTGGTCACAAACGCAGTGGTCAGAAACACAGAGGTCAGAAACACAGTGGTCAAAAACACAGTGGTCAGAAACACAGTGGTCAGAAACACACTGGTCAGAAACACAGTGGTCAGAAACACAATGGTCAGAAACACAGAGGTCAGAAACACAATGGTCAGAAACACACTGGTCAGTAACACACTGGTCAGAAAAACACTGGTCCGAAACACACTGTTCAGAAAAACACTGGTCAGAAACACAGTGGTCAGAAACACACTGGTCAAAAACAAACTGGTCAGAAACACAATGGTCAGCAACACACTTGTCAGAAACACACTGGTCAGAAACACAGTGATCAGAAACACACTGGTCAGAAACACACTGGTCAGAAACAGAGTGGTCACAAGCACAGTGGTCAGAAACACACTGGTCAGAAACACACTGGTCAGAAACCACACTGGTCAAAAAAACACTGGTCAGAAACACAGTTGTCAGAAACACTCTGGTCAGAAACACACTTGTCAGAAACACAGTGGATAGTCGGAGACACAGTGGTCAGAAACACAGTGGTCAGAAACACAGTGGTCAGAAACACAGTGGTCAGAAACACAGTGGTCAGAAACTCAGTGGTCAGAAACACAGTGGTCAGAAACACCGTGGTCAGAAACACAGTGGTCAGAAATACACTGGTCAGAAACAGAGTGGTCAGAAACACAATGGTCAGAAATACACTGGTCTGAAAGACAGTGGTCAGAAACACGTTGGTCAGAAACACACTGGTCAGAAACACAGTGGATGGTCAGAAACACAGTGCTCAGCAACACACTGGTCAGAAACACGGTGGTCAGAAGCACACTGGTCAGAAACACACTGGTCAGAAACACACTGGTCAGAAACACAGTGATCAGAAACACAGTGGTCAGAAACACAATGGTCAGAAACACAGTGGGCGAAACCCAGTGGTCAGAAACACACTGGTCATAAACACACTGGTCAGAAACACACTGGTCACAAACACAGTGGTCAGAAACACACTGGTCAGAAACATAGTGGCTAGAAACACAGTGGTCGTAAACACACTGGTCAGAAACACCGTGGTCAGTAACACTCTGGTCAGAAACACACTGGTCAGAAACACAGTGGTCAGAAACACAGTGGTCAGAAACACATTGGTCAGAAACACACTGGTCAGAAACACAGGGGTCAGAAACACAGTGGTCAGAAACAGAGTGGTCAGAAACACACTGGTCAGAAACACAGTAGTCAGAAACACAGTGGTCAGACACACAGTGGTAAGAAACACACAGGTCAGAAACACAATGGTCAGAAACACAGTGGTCAGAAACACAGTGGTCAGTAACACAGTGGTCAGAAACACACTGGTGAGAAACACAGTGATGAGAAACACAGTGGTCAGAAACAGAATGGTCAGAAACACAGTGGTCAGAAACACAGTGGTCAAGAACACACTGGTCAGAAACACACTGGTCAAAAACACACTGGTCAGAAACACACTGGTCAGAAACACACTGGTCATAAACACACTGGTCAGAAACACAGTGGTAAGAAACACAGTGGTTAGAAACACAGTGGTCATAAACACACTGGTCAGAAACACAGTGGTCAGAAAGTAACTGGTCATAAACAGAGTGGTCAGAAACACAGTGTTCAGAAACACAGTGGTCAGAAACACACTGGTCAGAAACACAGTGGTCAGAAAGTAACTGGTCATAAACAGAGTGGTCAGAAACACAGTGTTCAGAAACACAGTGGTCAGAAACACAATGGTCAGAAACACAGTGGTCAGAAACACAGTGGTGAGAAACACAATGGCCAGAAACACAGTTGTTAGAAACACAGTGGTTAGAAAGACACTGGCCAGAAACACATTGGTCAGAAACACACTCGTCAGAAACATAGAGGTCCGAAACACAGTAGTCAGAAACACAGTGGTCAGAAACACAGCGGTCAGAAACACAGTGGTCAGAAACACACTGGTCAGAAACACACTGGTAAGAAACACACTGGTAAGAAACACACTTGTGAGAAACAAATAGGTCAGAAACACAGTTGTCAGAACCACAGTGGTCAAAAACACAGTGGTCAGAAACACACTGGTCAGAAACACAATGGTCAGAAACACAGTGGTCAGAAACACAGTGGTCAGAAACACAGTGGTCAGAAACACAGTGGTGAGAAACACACTGGTCAGAAACACACTGGTCAGAAACACAATGGTCAGAAACACAGTGGTCAGAAACACAGTGGTCAGAAACACAGTGGTCAGAAACACAGTGGTGAGAAACACACTGGTCAGAAACACACTGGTCAGAAACACACTGGTCAGACACACACTGGTAAGAAACACATAGGTCAAAAACACAGTGGTCAGAAACACAGTGGTCCGAAACACAGTGGTCAGAAACACACTGGTCAGAAACACAGTGGTCAGAAACACAATGGTCAGTAACACACTGGTAAGAAACACACTGGTAAGAAACACAGTGGTCAGAAACACAGTGGTCAGAAACACA
>SZWC01006626.1:121437-131602 GCA_023375785.1 Penium margaritaceum
GACACGTCCAGAGTTTTCAACAACCTCTGCCCGGCGGGCGTCATCGGTGTTGAGGCAGTGGGGACAGAATCAAGCAGGGAGGCAAAGCGCTCCCCCAGGCTCCTGACGTACGCGGCCTGGTGGACGTGCAGAACGCGACGAGCACGGTCACGCTCAAGCTCCATACCAAGAAACACGCGATCTGGACCCAAGTCCTTCATCTTGTACGTGGACTGCAGCAGGGACTTCACAGTTGACACAGCTTCGCGACTCGGGGACGCAATAAGCAGGTCATCGACGTACACGAGGATGGCAGCAAAGGGCGCCGACCGTGGAGTGACAAAGAGGGAGGGATCCACAGTGCTCCGGCGATATCCTCCCTTCTCCAGGGTGGAGGTGATCTCCTGGTTCCAGCACCGTGGTGACTGCTTGAGGCCATAGAGGGCCTTTCGCAGTCTCCAAACTCGATTGGTGCCGTCAGAGAACCCTGGAGGCTGCAGCATGTAAATCTCCTCATCCAGCCGACTGTGCAGAAAGGCATTGTTTACATCCATCTGCTCGAGCTCCCAGTCGTGGTGTGCGACAAGGCTCAGGAGGGCTCGAGCTGTGGTGTAGCGTCCGACGGGAGCAAAAGTCTTGTCAAAGTCAACGCCGGGAACTTGAGAAAACCCCTTTGCCGTACGTCGAGCCTTGTACTTGTCGAGCTCGCCGTTAGGCTTGTACTTATGACGGAAGATCCAGCGGGCATCGATCGCCTTGCGGTCTGGTGGGAGATCGACCAGCTCGTATACGGCGTGGTCATCCAGGGCTCTCAGCTCGTCCCGCATGGCAGCCTCCCACTGTTGGGAGTCGGGTGCTACCCGTGCCTGGCGAACAGTGGTTGGGTCAGGCGATGGCGGTGGGGCGACGACCATTGCATTGCACTCGGCAATGCTCCCAAGGATGGCGGTCTCGAGCGCACGCTCGTGCTCGGATGTGAGCAGTGTGTACCCAATGACAGAGTTGGGATGCACAACTCCTGTGGCTAGGCCCAGGGCGTCCATACCAGTAGGCATCGCTGGGAGCTGTCCAGACGAGGTCTGCGAAGGTTGAACAGAGGACGCTGCAGAACCAGAGGAGCGAGAGGGAAGCGCACGCAGGCGGCCGCCACGTACAAAAGGTTCGATGGGGGCAGGGCGTGGAGGAGCACTGAGTGGACTGGGTACGACTGGAGTGAGTGGACTGGATGGGGACGCAGCGGAATGTGCGGGAGAGATGGACTCAGCAGATGGGGACTCAGGTGAGGACACCACAGGGGATGACGGAGCTCCAAGCGAGCTAGACGACACCGACGGGGGGGCATCAGAGGATGGTGGAGTCACAGTGCCGTCCGTTGGAGAACGTTCCGAGGGTGAAGGCTGCTGAGACGGGACAGCAGCAGAGACGGCAGGGGCAGACGGGACTGCCGGGCCGACCTCCCCCCGCAACCGAGAGAGCGGAAGCAGGGAGGCAGCGGACGAGTCACGATCTAGGTCACGGAGAAACACGGACTCGAAGAACAAGGCATCGCGGGACTCAACGACGCGCTTGCGCGCTGAGTCCCAGAAGCGCCAAGCTTTCGACTGGGAGGAAACGCCCAAGAAAGGACAGAGACGTCCACGCGGGGAGAGAATCCCGTCGCGGAGATCTTCTGGGAGCCAGACTGACGCAATGCTACCCCAGACGCGAGCCAGGCGGAGGTCAGCACGAGAGCCGTACCAGCGCTCAAAGGGCGTAATGGTGCGGGGAAGAGGACCGTGAGGGACACGATTCCACACCCAGGTCATATAGCTCATGGCCTCAAAGGCAAAGAGAGGGGAGAGCCCAGACTCAGACAGAAGCGTGTGGACGCCATCGGCAAGGGTCCGATTCCAACGCTCAGAAACTCCGTTTTGCTGAGGTGTGTAAGGAGCTGAAGTCTCCAGACACACCCCTTAAGACTCAAGAAATCGAGCGGTGGGCCCAAGGAACTCACTTCCACGATCACTGCGAAAGATGCGCAGTGAACGTTGACACGCACGTTCAGCCTGAACGAGCCACGACGCGAGGATAGAAGCAG
The DNA here is from genome assembly GCA_023375785.1 of Penium margaritaceum. NCBI lineage: Eukaryota > Viridiplantae > Streptophyta > Zygnematophyceae > Desmidiales > Peniaceae > Penium > Penium margaritaceum. The sequence goes on from SZWC01006626.1 coordinate 123,494, forward strand.
CATCACTCTTCTGACGAAGAGCGAAGATCCAACGAAAACGGGAAAAATCGTCAGTAAGGCACAGGAGGTAACGCCCGACCCCCCCAAGAAAGTCATGGGGAAGAGGTCCCATGACGTTGGCATGAACAAGATCGAAAGGGTGAGCGGACTGGGAGTCCGAAGAGGCAAAGGGCGAACGATGCATCTTGCCTTGGGCACAGTCCAGGCAGTCAGAAGGGCATGGCGCGGGGAAGGTGGAAGGGGACAAGCCAACAGCGGGTTGAAGGGGAAGCATGCTATTGATAGCATCAGTGTGCACATGGCCAAGACGGCGATGCAAGAGCAGGATATCAGCTAGAGAAAGGGAAGGCGCATCATGAGCAAGGGACAAGCCAACAGCGGGGACAGAGGGGCCATGAAGGGGAACACGATACAGCTTGGCACACTTAACCCCCCGGAAGGCGACGCGACCAGAAGAGCGAAGACGGACAGTGCCCACGCCCTGACTAGCGGAAAAATCCATGCCCTGATCGTCGAGGGACGTCACTGACAGCAGGTTGAGTTCCAACGAAGGCACGAACAGAACGTCAGGCAGAAACAGCACGCCACCGGGGCTGACAAAACGGACAACACCAACGCCTTGGACGGGAAGGAGCTGGCCGAAACCAGTGCGCACAAAGCGAACAGAGCCGACAGGACCCAAGGAGACAAAAGCGGACCGAACAGAGGTCATGTGATGGGTAGCTCTGGAGTCGAGGACCCAGAAGCCACCAGAGACACGGACATTGGGAAGGACGCCACAGGTGGCAACAATGCCGACGGAGGGCGGGGATGAGTCACAGGCAGCAAGACAACGAGGGAGAACGACAGAATGCCAGTGCTCGACCCAAGGAACAGACGAGGATGGCAACCCAAGAACGTGACCGGGGGGGTCCCCACGAAGGACGGTGTCAGTCTGACAGGCAAGACCTCTAGCCAACGAAGCCACACTCTCACCTCCCTGATCACGAAGGTGAAGACGTTGGAGGAGAGACTGCTCCAGTTGGCGCTCGCTGTCGACGGAGGCTGTAGACGATGGAGCAGGCACGCTCGAGGGAGAGGCGAACCATGAAGGAGGGACGTAGGCCGAGGAAGGTGGGCCCGCAAAAGCGGGCGCTCCATAGGGCGGCTGCCAGCCCCAAGGGTAGAGGACAGGCGGATGGACGCCGGCGACACCGGCGGTGGAGTATGCCTGAGCTGGGGAGGGACTAGCAGACGAAGTAGAGCTGGAGCTAGAGCTGGAGCTGATGCCGGGAGAAGAAGAGGAGGGCCCGCTGGTGCGCGCCCAATGAGCACGCATGGCGCGTGCGAGGCGGACGTCGTCAGGGGGTGCAGGGCACTTACGAGCGGAGTGCTCAGAGGAGCCACAGTTCCAGCACACCACCTCACCAGGAACACGAGACGGCACAGCAGATTTGCCCTTCCCTTTGCCTTGCCCACGACCGCGTCCACGTCCACGACCCTGGGAGGCAAGGGCCGTGGCCGTAGAGGTAGAAGAGGAAGAAGAAAGCGATGGAGACGAGGCCGATGGAGCAGCGGAGGAAGAAGTGGAGGTGGCGATAGAGACGACGGCCACTCCTGCCACTGCATTGCGATGAAGGCGCTTGTTTTGGAGGCTCGTCCACCACGCTGCAAGCCTATCAGCGACAAGGTCCTAGAGGGCACCAACGCCTGGAGGGGAATCGGGTGGAACAGGCTGGGAGGCAAGACGCTGCAGCTCGTCTGCTTTGACATCACGGAGAAGGTCGGACTGTTCGGGGATTAACCCGTTGACCATGGTGTGCACAGCTGACAGCTGACCTGGTGCGGTCTTATCAAGTTCGCGAAGCAGCTTGAGCCCGCGTGCCCAATAGGCGTCGGCCGACTCGTCCGCTCACATTAAGAGCGTGTTGAACTGAACGGTGAGAGCACTTTGTGCCGCCTGACCTGTGATTGTCGTACGCCGACGAAGCATGGTGTACGCACCGACTAGGTCAGCCAAACGCTGAACAGCGGGGTTAGCATTGTAGGTGCCAACCTCGTCGACGAGTGTCTCAGGGGCAGCAGCAATGAGGGCGCGGACAGCGCGAGCAGACTCGTCAGCGACAGGGGTGAAGGAAGGTGTGGCAGGGAAGTAGTATTCCCAAAGACGTTCCCCCTGGGCCCATGCACTAAACCGAGTCTCCCAGGAAGAGAAAGCAAGTCCAGTAGAAAAGACAGGAGGCTGGGAGAAGAAGTCATGCTGGCGGGAGATTGCGGCAGGAGAGACAGCAGATGGGGTGACAGCAGGATTAGAGGCAGCAGAGTTAGCACCAGGTGGGGTGGAAGAGACACCGGCACCGGTGCCAGCAGAGGAGCCAGCGGGCAGGACAGAGGAAGCAGGCAGCCGCTTGAGCACAAGTGCAGCCACCTCATCTGCGAAGGTGGCGCGATTGTCATTCGCGACTTTGAGACGCTCTTCAGCATCACGTTAAGCGTCGCGAGCGAGGGCCAGCTGACGCTGAAGGTCTACTATGACCGACTCGTCGTCACCAGGCATGGTGACGACTAATGGGCCCTGCCGAGAAAATTTCGGCAGAGTTTCCCCCGCCCCAGTGGGCGTGGGAAAACTGGGAATGGCTTAGGCACGATGAATATGTGCTGCAAGACAGCCCGACCCAAATCACACAGACAAGCCACCGCAGAGAAAAGAGACAGAGGACGGGAGAAGGGAGATGCAGACAAGGAGACCTCACGAGGCGTGTGAGGGGCTGCGCAAAAGAGCAAGAACAGGCAGGACAATAGAAGCAGNCTTAGGCACGATGAATATGTGCTGCAAGACAGCCCGACCCAAATCACACAGACAAGCCACCGCAGAGAAAAGAGACAGAGGACGGGAGAAGGGAGATGCAGACAAGGAGACCTCACGAGGCGTGTGAGGGGCTGCGCAAAAGAGCAAGAACAGGCAGGACAATAGAAGCAGCTACAGCGGAGAGCACAGAGACGCAAGATGCTACCGGCACAATCAGTGCCAAGCAGCCTGTGGTGAAGGCGGCGCCAACGGTAGGAAGGATCATCGCTGCAACGACGGCCGCTGTGACGAGTGTGGTGATGTCAGAGGGTGCAGATGCGGATGCTGCGACAGCAACGGCTATGGAGGTGCGAATGGCCGTAGCTGCAGTGGATACGGCAGAAGCTGTAGAAGCTGTTGCAGAGGCCACAGATGATGCAGCTGCCGCTAGCTGTGTCCCAATGTCAGCCGCTGCCGCAGCCAACGGTCCAGCTACAACGGCCGCCTCAGTGTAGGACTCAGCGGCGCGGCCAACTGACGTTGATGCAGGGGCACGTGCTTCTCTAGCTGCGGCGGCAAAGGTGGCAGCAGCTGCAGCTGCCGCGTCTATCACGGCGGACGCGGTACGTGTCAAGGTGTGAGCGAGCTCTAGAGCGTCCTGACGCCAAGTTGAGTGCGGCGACGCAGCAGCGGTGTCGTGCGGCTGCTCAATCCCCTCAGAGGCACCAGGGGAGGGAGGGCTTACCGAGCGTTGTAGTGCCGAGCTCTCCCTTGAGTCGCCACCGAGATCCTCCCAGTGCGCCAACGTGACGGCAACCACCACCAGACGGTGGTGCGGAGACTGCTACAAGGTTGCAGTGCCGATCCTCCACAATGCCGCTTGCTGCTCCTGTCACGTTGGTTATGCGGCTGCTGTGGTGCAGGTATTTGCTGCAGCTGCTGCTGCTGCTGCCGTGCTGCTGCTGAGCTGCTGCTGAGCTGCTGTTGAGCTGTTTCCTGAGTAGCTGCTGATCCGTTGCTGAGCTGCTGCTGAGCTGTTACTGAGGTGATGTTGCGCTGCTGCTAAGATGCTGTTGCGAAGCTGCTGAGTTGCTGCTGAGCTGCTACTGAGCAGTTTGCTGAGCAGCTGCTGATCTGCTGCTGAGTTGCTGCTGAGCTGCCGTTGAGCTGTTTGCTGAGCTGTTGCTGAGTTGCTGTTGAGCTGATGCTGCGCTGCTGCTAAAATGCTGTTGCGAAGCTGCTGTTGAGCTGTTGATGAGGTGCTACTGCTGGGCTGTTGCTACGGAGCTGAGGAGCTAGATCCACTGCTGCTGGGATACTGCGAGGCTAGTGCTGCTGAGCTGCGGAAGCCGAGCCGTTGTTCATGTTGCAGATGCTGAAAATGCTACTAGGAGACGGCGACGGACCCCCCCACGCTGCCGAAAACTTTTTCGGCAACGTTTCCCCCGCCCCAGTGGGCGTGGGAAATATGGGAAGACCGTGGGAACACTTGAAGGAACCTGTTCCAACCCCACCCAACCCAGGAATAGAGGGGAGCCCAACCAGCAGGAGGAGGGGAAGACCAAAGAGCCCCGACGGCAGAATGCCGTCACTCGCTGCTGCTGAGTGGCCGTCGCCAAGATTGGCCGTCGCGGGTTTGGCCCAGGATACGTGGGCAGCAGATCGATCCGCTGCCCGTCTTTCACGCAACCTGCTCTGATACCAGTAGGCTGCTACGCTAGACAAGTAAGCAGCAGCTGGGGGGAGGCTTGGAAGACACCAAGCAAGCAATGGTGTTAACGTGGAAGTTTAGACGTGAGTCAGTGAGGAAACAAACGACGGGTAACAAGCAATGAGGTGGTAGCCGTCGGGTGGGGGGGAGCGAGCGAACGAGCAGCGAGCTCGATCTCGCACGCTCTCTCCCAAGTTCACTGAACTGAACTAAACTACCCACTAAAAGTTGCAACCTGTCAACTAGGTCACTGGAGGGAAGACAGGCCAAAGAATAAGCCAGAGTGTGAACCCGACGCAAATGTGTGTGCACAAATGCACACCAGCCAGAGACACGTGAGATTTGATGCCCAGCTGATGCCCGGCTGTGAGACTCACTGTGAAGTCATGCCACCATGGCGTAGCAGCCAGCAGGGGTTGCCTCTCTCCAGTTAGTCACCTGCGTCAGTGAGGTGAGTGTGCAACGAGGCCAGAGGTCACCGTGTGGTACTGACACAAACCCAACAGAGGTAACCTGTGCCTCAACAGATAAAACGAAAAACTGTGACACAGTCCTCGACAGCAACAACATCGATCTTCCTGCAAACCATTCTTGGGTGAGCAGTAAGCTTTGCCTTCCTCGGGTGGATGGGTGCAAGAGCAACACCCTGTCCTTCAGAATCTATGACCCTTCTCTCTGTCCCTCAGGCGGGAGATGGAATGGTGGTGGCCTGCTGTGTTGAGTCCAAGAACCACTTCACCGCAAGCCTGTCATCTCCAGAGAATAGTGGCTCCCGGAACGTTATGAAGAAAAGAATGTCCACGCGAGCACAACAAAATCAATGGTGGTGTCCTATGCTGCGAATGTGCCCTTCAGAATCTATGACCCTGTTGTGCAGTGTAGAAGGGAGGCGTGGAAAATGGGTTTGGTAAGAAGACGAGGACGAGGAGGAGNGAAGAAGACAAAGGCATAAACACTTTGCAGTCTTTGAAGAATCAACAGTGGTACTATGGACAGATGGGTCACTCGAGGGAGATCCCCATGCTGCGTAGACCAAACGGGTCGTCCTCGTCCTCCTCCCCACCGTCCGCAAGCATCATCGTCTGAGCGTCCATGTTCAGGTCCATCCCGCCATGCAGCTGACTGCGCTCCTGACTGCTGCTGCCGCTGGAACCAGTCGTCGCACCTGCCGGTGACGATGCCATTGTGGCAGCTGCTGCTGCTGCTGCTCCTTGCTCTCCAAAGGACAGGGATGAGAGCGACGATGCCCCCACTTGCTGCGGCTGCAATCCGGATGGCCCACCAAAGTGCTGCTGCTGTTGCTGGTGCTGCACATTCTGCTGGTCATGAACTTGTTGACGATGTTGTTGAGAATGATGATGCTGCTGCTGCGCCTGCTGTGCTTGCCCTACTGTGCCTGCCGCTGTGGTCCGTCCCTGCAAAGCTCCTGCTGGCCACACTCCTGCTTGCCCAACTGCCGCAGCAGATGCGGCTGCTGTAGCTGCTTCTGCAAACGCCGCCATGACATCAGCATTTGTGGCCAGACGGTGGTCTTTCCGTTGACCTCCCGACAAGGCCCTGGAAGCCGAAGGTGTGTGAGTAGCAATGGCAGCAGCGGTGGCCGCAGCAGCAGCAACATTAGCAGCAGCAGCAGCAGTAGCAGCAGCAGCAGCAGCAGCAGCACTGTTCGGTGCCGCTGAGGAGGAACTTTTGTAGTGAAGAGAGTCTGTCGGATCCATCTGCTGGAAACGTGGGTTGTTGTTGATGCTAGATCGTGACTGCATTGGAAAAGAGTTAGCTCGCTGCTGCTTCTCCTCCTGAACCTCCTCCCCCAGCTGCTGCTGCTGCCGGAGCTGCTGCTGCTGCTGCTGCTGCTGCTGCTGCTGCTGCTGCTGCAGCCTCTGCTGCCTCTGCTGTTGCTGCTGCTGCAGCTTGTGTTGCTGCTCTTGTTGTTCTAGGCTTTGCAACAGCTGCAATTGTTGCTGCACCAGAAGTTGCTGCTGCTGCACCTCTTGCTGCCTTTGCCTTTGCCGCTGCTGCTGTTGCCGCTGCTGCTGTTGATGCTGCTGCAGNGCTCTTCCCTCAGCTGCTGCTCCTCCCGGGCCTTGTCTTCCCTCAACCTCACCTCTTCCCTCTCCTGAAAACCTTCCAAAAGCCTCGCCTCATCCTGCAACAGCCACCTTGCTATCATCACTTCTTCCTCCAAGGGAACTTCCTTACAGTCTTCGTGGTCCTCACTTTTTTCCGCACCAGAACCTGCGAATGCTCCCTCTTCACCTCTCCTCTTCCTCGCACCTCTTTCCCTCGCTGATCCACGAGTCTGCCTCAGCCGTTTCCCAATCCGCGCCTGCATCCTCTCCTCCACCTCCATCGCCGACGTCGTCAGCTCTGCCGCCAGCCTGGCAAAGTCATCCTGCTGCTGCTGCTTCAACAGCGCCGCATGCAGCCCGTCTCGACCTCCCCAGCGCGCCGCAATGGCCTCTGCTGCCTCTGAATCATTCGCGCGTAGCGCAGGAGGCGTAGACAACTCTCTTCGATCCAAATCTCCACTCTTTTGCCGTCTTCCGACAACACCATCCATCACGCAACTGCTACCGCCATCCCTCGGGCCATCAGCAGGAGAGGGCGAAGGAGCGCTTTCTCCTGCCTGCTGGACTGCTGCTGCTGCTGCTGCTGCTTTCGCTAGCACGTCTCCTCCTTGCTGCAATGAGATTGACAGCGAATCTCGGCCATTACAGGCAGAGTTCGAACCTCTACTCAGCACAACTGTGCCGCCTTTCCCTAGAGCCTTCTCCGGCGTCTGTTCCATCCCCTTGTCCTCAAGCTGCTCATGTTGGTCACTCTGTCTCTGCTGCTGCTGCTGCTGCTGCCGCCGCTTCTTCCGAAAGTCTGACCCTGACGAGTCCACAAGGGTTTCGATCGCCACATCGCGGCAAAAGTCGGACCAGTAGATGGGCTCGAGATCCGCAAAGAGGTGGAAGGGCAGAAGCCTGAAACGCCAAGACAGTGGGGGGGGGGGGAGGAATGAGAAGGCCAAATGACATGGAGAGAAGTAAACTGGCAAGGGGGAGGGGGAGTGGGCAAGAGGGAGGACAAAAGTGGGAGGAAAAAGTGGTGGAAGGAAAAAGCACCGGGAGGAAATGGAGGATCCGACAGGAGGATTCGGAACCACTACGAGGAGGGTCTTACAATATGAATGCTACTCGTTTTGTTGCCGATGGGGAGGTCTGTGCTACTGGTGTTCATTCTGTAGGGATGAGCGTCAGTACTCGGTGCTCGCAAATATAAACGCGCGAACATCAGTACTCGGTACTTGCAAGTATGAACGCGCGAGTATCAGTGCTGAAAAGTCATCCGAGACTGAGACGGAGAGCCCTCGAGGACCAAGGAACTTGCAAGTATCCCCGTGTCTGAATGGGCCCTTTGTGAAGACGAGCAACACTTGGAGTATTCGGACAACTCGCTCGCGCATGCGCACGGTTGCGCGGGGGGTTGTCAGTGTGCCCTTGGGGAGTTTTGCAACCTCTCGTAACGCCACATTGGCCTCAAAGTCCGTGCGCGCACCTCAAGAGAGAGAGGGCCGTGTTTCTAGGGTCAGCATCTCACATGATGACCATCACACTGGCAGATGTCTGCGATCACTTACACACAC
>SZWC01006627.1:2477-39817 GCA_023375785.1 Penium margaritaceum
AGAGAGAGAGAGAGAGAGAGAGAGAGAGAGAGAGAGAGAGAGAGAGAGAGAAAGAGAGAGAGAGAGAGAGAGAGAGGAAGAGAGAGAGGTACTGTTGGTGCAACGCAATCAATCTCTCCTAGTGCGACACCGTCATTTGACCTGGTTGCCACTCTTCAGTAGCAGGTTGACGCCTTGTGCAACCTCCTAGTCACCTTTTAGTCTTCTCAAACGGTTACATCCACCTATTCCTCTCTCCTTGGCCAGCCTGGTCCGATATGCTCTCCTATAGTATAAGTTATAGCCCAGCTGCAGCAGCAGCATCAGTTAACCTCGAGTGTCACAAGGTCGTAGCACTGCCTAGAAACCTCCAAGGTCTCTAGGCAGTGCTGCAATTGCGACAATCGATGTGTTGTATGTGCCTAGCCTTATGTCTTTCACTGATCTCAAATGCATGAGCACGGATGTTTTGCACTATTGCAGCATTGGAACAATCACTCTTCATTCGTCTCGTAGTGTGATGTTGCATTCATGGTCTTGTGATGAATTGTGGTATGTCAATCATTTTTCTTCTGTATCATCATCCCAGTCTTTGGACAGGGTGTTCATACTGAAACTGGCCTCCAGGGTGGTGGTAGTTCCAACGTGCCCCGACAGGTCTGCACTTGTGTTAAAGGCTTTCTTTTGAGTGCAGATTCTGAGTCAAAACGTGAGCTTTCTCATCGCCTCACACTATGTTTCTGCGAGTGGAAGAGAGTTGCAAGACAGTCACTTTAAAAAGGCAATAACGGAGTTTTGTATTATGTTTTCAACAAAGACATGAACTCACAAGTTATAGGGCTATTCACAAACTTCCCAACGTACCGACTTGCGTGAAATTTGGGTCACTGCAACTCCTGCTATGTTAGCCAAAGTACGGCACCCCAATCCAGCCGCTCAGTGGATGGAATGCACCATGTTGCCCGCCGAGGTGCCCTCACACATCAAGGACCCATCAAAATGTCTTTTCAGGGGCGCAGATGTTCCTGCACGTAGTGGCAATGTCCCTTTCACCTTTGGGGTATGTTTTGGTGAGCTAATCATAGACTTTGGTGATGGTGATTGACGTGGTTCAAGACCTGTCTGCGGCCCTGCAGTCGGAATTTTGATGAAGTCCCCGATTAACAAAACGTACTACTGAGTTTCGGACTCCAAGCCAAGATTTTGGCGGTCCCTTAGTAACAACCTGCACTACTGGATACGGTAGATAGTCTCCACCAGACGCCTTGGCAGTCTTCCGGGGGAAAATCCCCACATAGATATTTGTTACTTGTTCCTGTAGATTTTTCACCGGCCGACTCCCCGAGCTGCCATGCACATCCCAATTTTGGAAGCCCATATCTCCCTCGATACATGTCTGATTCTGGTGAAACAACTTCTACTAAATTGAGCAATTTGTCAGCTTTCAGAGACAAGCCTCTGTGTAAGGATACCAGAAATACTCGAGCCACTAGAACCAAGTGCAGTCATTTTCCTCTATCTGGCGGCTCATCGGCGCCTCCCGGCGATGCACTTGGGCATGCGGAGGGTAATTCTTAATATTCCCCCTCCTTGTACCTGCAATGCCCGCTGCTCCTGCTTTCTCTAACTCATATTCTGCTGCGCCATCTAGCCCATCATAGCTCTTCATCCCAAGCCCGGTCACATTCATCGCGTGCCGGTCCGTGGGTTGCACTTTGGTCAAGTGATCCACGAGCATGTTGTGCTTGCTACAGTTCTCTAGTACCACCTGCCACATTTCAACCATGTCCCGTGCACGTGATAACCCACGTCATAGTTGCCCTCGATGCTCGATGGAGGCCTCCTACATCGACATCGACACATCGATCGGCATCGATGTGGCATCGATGCCGATGCAGCCTGCGAGTGCACGCTGCACTCACCAAGCGACCGAGCGGAGCCCCACACGTCGGAGGACCGCATATTCAGGTGAAAATGGGTCCACCGACGAGTTCGACTTCGGGCAGGTTTTTTCAGGAAATGTTATTTTTTTTCTAACAACTATGATTGTGACATGTGTACATGACATGTGTCAAGTGATATCACCCATCATCCAATGGAAAACAGTTAATAATATCCATGCATGACCTCGTATTTGTAGAAGNCATAGTTGCCCTCGATGCTCGATGGAGGGCTCCTACATCGACATCGACACATCGATCGGCATCGATGCGGCATCGATGCCGATGCAGCCTGCGAGTGCACGCTGCACTCACCAAGCGACCGAGCGGAGCCCCACACGTCGGAGGACCGCATATTCAGGTGAAAATGGGTCCACCGACGAGTTCGACTTCGGGCAGGTTTTTTCAGGAAATGTTATTTTTTTTCTAACAACTATGATTGTGACATGTATACATGACATGTGTCAAGTGATATCACCCATCATCGAATGGAAAACAGTTAATAATATCCATGCATGACCTCGTATTTGTAGAAGATACCCCACTGTGTAACCATGCAATTGTAACCGTGGTTTGGTCCACGTCATGTCATGTCTGTCCTGCCTGTAAACAGCTTCATGGATCATGAACACAAAGCATGGTGACATGTGTTACCTCGTGGCACATGAACATACCCGTCTCTGGCCCGTCCGATGTGTAGCTCCAACTGATCATCTCAACCGTGCAATCCTGGCCGGTCAACATTGGCGACGTCGGGTCGCCGAGGCAGTTCGACCCGGCAAAGACCACCGTGTGTGACTGCCGAAGTGCGCCAGTCACACAACACTTCTCTCTTCGATGTTGGCCTAAACAGTTAGCCATTTTGGCTAACTGTTGAGGCCAGCTAGCATGGCCTCGCAGACAGACACCTTGCATCAGGGCAGTTCTGCTAATCTTTCGGCAGCCTCAAGTCTGTTCGACGTAGCGAAGTGGAACCCACCAAAGAAGCGGCCGCTGACAGGTGACTTTCTCACAAAAGAGCTGAGCAAGCATTGTGAGCCGTACCCCACCAATGCCAAAAATCCCGGCTTCATCTGCGGCTCTTGTGCCAAGAAGACTGGCGGGACATGTGACCGCATACGGGGACATTTTGCATGCAACAACCCTAATTTCGCCAAGTGCCCTCACCCTCCTCCCCTGTGCCGAGATGCCCTTGGTTTGGAGCGGTACCCACCTCCCCCGGCTGGATGGCAACCGTACCGAGTCAGTCTCTACAAGGGAGAAGGGACGGAGTGGGGCACAAAGGACAAGGCTGTNCAGTGGCTGAAGCTGTGGGAGAAGAAGCAACAGGAGGCCCGGGCTGCACTGGGTGGTGTGACGCTGGTGGTGGACAGCGACGATGAGGAACCAGCAAAGCAGCCAAGGCAAATGGCTACAACCACCTTGCAGGGTGAGGTTCCCGTCTTTGACATCAACAAGGCAGCTAGCTTTCGGCAGTCTACGATGATTGAGCACTCAGACCGGTCCAACAACGAAAAGTGCCAGCTCAGCATTGTCAAGTTGATGTGCATCTCAGCCCTGCCCATCTCTTTCTGCCGTGAGGCAGTGCTGATGGAGGTCATAAAAAATGCCAAGAAGGTCACTTCTGCTTTCCGGCTGCCTGCAAGGTCTACTGTGGTGGGTGACCTGCTTCCAAAGCTCGACAAGGAGCTGGAAGCCCTTGACGCTCCTTTGAAGCAGGGTTGGAGCACTTATGGGTGCAGTCTAGCCGTAACGGAGTGGTCTGACCGGCAGGTCAGACCAATCTACAACGCCATGGCTGTGAGCGCCATGGGTTCTGTGCACCTCTTCTCTCGCGACGCAAGTGGATTGACCCGGGACGCAGACCACGTGGCCTGCATGATCGAGGCAGCTATTGAGATGGTGGGAGAGGACAAGGTTGTTTCTGTCATCTGCGACAACGCATCAGTGAACAAGAAGGCATTCACAGAGCTGCGGGAAAAGTATCCACGACTGTTCTTCCAGGGATGTTGTGCACACAATGTGGACCTCATCACGAAGGATGTGGGGAAATCTGCGTGGGGTGCAAGTGTCATTGGACGGTGTGAGAAGATTGTTGCTTTTTTCAGGAACAATGCGATGCTGAGGACGTGGCTCAAGGAGAAGACAGGCGGCAAGGTATTGAAGAACCGGTGAGACACTCGGTTTGCATCGGTCTTCTCCATGGTCGAGAGGCTTCTGGAGCTTCGTGAGGAGTTGGAGACGTTTGTTGGACTGGATGTGTGGAAGCAGATTGGTTCTCACCGCGATGCCAGCTTTCGGTCGCGGAAGAGGGAGGTGAGGCGCTTTATCAGGAGGAAGGTCTTCTGGGTTCAGGTGCGTCAGCTGAAAGAGCTGTTGCAGCCAGAGACTGTACTCCTGAGGGTTGCGGACAAGCCAGGTGGGAGTGTGGGTGAAATTTATGAGGGGCTGCTGGACTGTGCTGAGTCTCTGAAGAGTCTCTCTGTGAAGAAGGGTAGGAAGCCTCGGAGGGTTGCAGAAAATCATGTCAACTTTGTGCTTGGCAGGCTTGAGGCACGGTGGTCGAAGGAAATGTCTTGTCCTTTGTATGCTGCTGCTCGCCGTCTCCACCCAGAGCACTTCGGCAATGACCTATCACAGGACAACACCACTTTGGCAGCTTGGCAGATGGTTGTTGAGGCGCTGGTTCCAGAAAATAACCAGGACCAGGTGATGAAGGAGATTGGGGCATTCCAGAAAGCCCAGACGATGGTGGATATGGATCCCATGGTCACCCCGCGACGGAATGCTAAGGCCATTGCAGCTGTTGCCAAGGTGCAGTGTGGTACGATGACAGCGGTCGAGTGGCACGTGCACTACATGTGCCACTTGCCTGTGCTGCGCAATCTTGCCCTGAAAGTCTTGTCTTAGCCATGGGCATCCTCTGAGTGTGAGCGTGTTTTTTCAATACACGAGCTGATTCACACTGCCAGGCGCAACAGGCTGAAATTGGAGACGCTGGAGCTCTTGGTTCGCTGCAACGTGCGATTGCGGAAGCCGTATGGGCGGACTGGGGGCAAGAGGGCAGCAGCAGGGCTTGCAGCAGCAGCTGAAGCACAAGCAGTTGCAGAGGCAGGAGCAGATGAAGAAGCAGAAGCAAGTGAGGACGATGGAGACATTGTGGAAGAGGAAGGGGTTCTCAGTGAGCCCGAGGATGACATGGAGAGTGACAATGAGGGAGAAGAGGAGGAAGAGGAGCTTCCAGCAACAGAAGATGATGTTGTGGAGGTCATGGCAACCGTGCGTGTCATGAAAGATCTTCCAGGGCTGCCACATGCCCGGCCTGTGCGTGTCCGTGAGCAGGTGACTCCATCATCCAACAAGGCTCCAAGGGACGAGGGAGCTGGGGACGAGGAGGATGATGATGAAGGGGAGAAAGAGAAGGATGAGGGAGTTGCACATGGACAGCGCAGAGAGCAGAGAGCAGACAAGGGAGCCACCAACAAGCAGGGTGGAGGGGGTGGGGGAGGTGAAGGGGGTGAAGGGGGTGGGCAGGGTGAAGGGTGTGAAGGTGCACATGTCCAGGACGTGCCAGCTGCTGCCAGTGCAGCAGTAGAGACACCAGGCACAGAAAAAGGGATACAAGATACTGTAGTATCACCTAAACGCAAGGGATCCACTGCAGCCTCCAGAGTTGGACCTGCTGCAAGGGCCACAGCAAAGCCTGGTGCAGCCAAAGCAGCAGCTGTGAAGCGTGCAGCAGCTGTAGCAATCAGGGCTGCTGCATTGAAGGCAGCAAAGCGCAAGCAGAAGTAGAAGTAGATTTTCATTCTCATTGTCATTGTCATACTCACTTGTCACTTTTCCTGGATCATTCTATCAAGCAATGCTTGCTCCACTCCCCTTTGCAATGTTTGCTTGTGCTTGTTTGGAGATTCAAGCAATGTAGTCTGTGAAGTGGACATGGATGCAGAGAATTCATACAAGTGCTAACAGTTGCAAACCATTGTACATAAGGCCACATAAATGTGTGTGGATAGTAGGATATGAATGTGACTGTTGCATTATGTATTGCAATGCCAGAGTGCATGGAATGGATGAAACAATGATAATGGTGTCATTCTGGACTTTAATGTACTTCTGTAGAAGGTGTGAATGCCATGTACATGTTGTGAATGTGCCCAAAACCAAAGCATCTGTGCAGTTCTGGGCAGTTCTGTGCCCCTTGCATGAGGGGCCCCATCGATGCCCCCAGATAGGGGTCCATCCATGGATCGATGGGCATCGATGGGCATCGATGGGTGATGGGCCAAGGCCGACACTGACCCACGTCAATATAATCCGTCCTCCTTTGCTGCGATGGGTTGTTGGTCAATGAGATAACATTGTTGTTGTCCTCTTGCACCACCGTAGGCACCTATTGCGACACGCCCAGCTCCCCCTGTAATTTTTGGAGCCACAACACCTCCTTGACCACCTCGGCCAGCGCGATGTGCACAGCTTCCATTGTGAAGGTGGCAATGCAATCTTGTTTCCAGCTACACTACGATACCACTATACAAACAAGGAAGAACATGTAGCCGGATGTCAACTACCACTTGTTCACATCGCCAGCATAGCCTGCATCCACATAGCAGACCAGACGCAAGGAGTCCGTTTGACCCTTGACATCAAACCTCAAGCGCGCATACCATGTAGCCTACAGGTAGCGGAGGATGCACTTGACAACGTGCCAGTGTAGTGGTCCTGGATCAGCCTCGTACCTGCTCACTTGGACTACCGCGTAGGCTAGTTCCGGTCGAGTTGCCACCATGGTGTACATGAGACTTCCCAACGCCAATTTGTAGGGCACCCCTGCCATATCCTCCTGCCCTTCTTTTGTCTACGGCGTCATTTTCGTACTCAGATAACAGGTCATAGAGACCAGACTGCCAAGTAGTTACAGTCCTCCATGTCATATCGCTTTAGCACCTCGACCATGCCCCAGTTTAACCATGCACGCCCTCTGGTTCTGTGTGATGCTCATCGCGACATAGTACTCCAGCTCCCCCATGTTTGACATCTGGAATGTGTTGCTCAGCTGCTCTTTCAGCTTCTGTATGTGCTTTAAATCCGTTGAGCACAAAATCAGGTCATCCATGTAAAGTGCAAGGATCTGATGGAGCTGCTTGTTGCACCGTCCGTACACGCTGTGATCCAACTCACAACGCTTGGAGCAGAGTTTTGCCACAAAGTTGTCCATCTATTGCAACCAACATATGGGCAATTGTTTAAGCCACTACAAGGAAATCTTGAGCTTGCATACCACCCCTCTGGTACCACTTTTACATCCATTTGGTTGAGCTCCATATCCTTCATGGCCGCCACCGCAAGGATCGCCTGAATCTTTGTGAACTTGACAATAGGAGCAAACGTCTCATCGAAGTGCTTGCCCTGACACTATGCATATGGGCAAGCACCAGTCGTGCCTTATCTTTGTCACCCACACCTTCCTTTGTGAACTTGGTCTTAAAGACCCACCTTGAGCTAATGACCTTGGCATCTTTTGGCCTGTCAACCAGCTGCCACGTGTCATTTTTTGTCATGGAGGCCAGCTCCAATTTTATGGCTACGTCCCATTGATCTTCTTTGGGCCGCAGAAGCACCTCTTCCACCGTAGTTGGCTCCGTTGATACAACCAGCATGCACCGCGTCATGCCGATCCATCGACCGGTGCTTGCGTTGAAGTGCTTCTCCACTTTTTGCTGCCTCCCGCTGCAATGCAGCAGTTTTGGTGGTACATCGTTGCCTTGATGCAATCCCTCCGACTTTGCATGTTCTAGTGAATCATCAACCAGATAGCTCCCTGAGGATCTCTCACACTTTGGCAAAACTATGCCCGGACGGGTGGTACATCCAATGGATTTTCCAATGACGCCTGATGCACTCTCCGCCGGGAGTGCACGCCTTGGCACCATTGGTGCCTCGTCCGTCGAATCCTTCCGATGGATCTCCTTCTCATTTTGATCATCATTGGAGTCCTTTGCATTTGCTACCACGACTAATGCACCTTCCTACTCAGATGTCGCATCCTCAACTTCAGCGTCTTCTTGCTCCTTCCCATAGTCAAGGAGCCAGACCAGTCTCCCATCGTTGGAGAGTCCACCATGCCCACATTGTTGCTACTGATGTAACTTTGCCGCTTCTCAAACTTGGCTTCTCGGCTGCGGATTATCTCCTCCTTGTGCGTGTCATAGAGCTGGAATGACTTATACACAGTATCGTAACCAAGGAAGATATACGGCCTTGCCCGTGGCTCCAGCTTGCTGTCGCGCCACTGCGTAGCCAACACCATCGCACTTCCTTTGCACCCAAACACTTTCAAGTGTGCCACACTTGGCTTGCACCAACTCCAAACCTCCTACGACATCTTTGTGCCACTCTTTTCTTTCAGCATCGCTATAGGGGTGAGGTTATTGGTGTAGCTTGCCGTACGCATAGCTTCTACCCACAAGCTTTCCGGCAATGAAGCATCCACCAACATGGTCCCCACCACATTTAGCAATGCCTGATTCACCTGCTCAACCACACCATTTGACCAAGGCAACTATGGTATAGTTTGTTCCCATGATATGCCCTATTGCTTCATCCACCTGCTACAACCCACGTCCTCTCTGTCATTTTTCCATTGTAGCTCTCTAATCTTTTGGTCAGTTTCCCTCTCCACCACGGCAATACGCTCCTTCAGCCGGTCTACGACCTTTACTTTGTGCTTCAAGAACTACACATAGATTTTTCTGCTATCGTCATCAATGAAAGTGACAAAGTAACATGCACTGTTCTTTGACATAGTCTTGAATGGCCCGCACACGTTGCTATGCACGACCTCCAGCAAACCCGAGGTACAATTCACTTTCTCATTGAATGGTTTGCACCGTACCTTGCCCAAAATGCAAGGCTCATACTTTTTGTGCTTTGTTTCATCAGTCGCCTCTTCCACACCGTTGAGGAAGAGGCTGTGAGCCAGCTCACGCTTTGCCATCTCCTTCATGACTTCGGGTCAGGAATGCGCCCTGTCAAAAACCGAGGTGCGGTTCCACCGTGGCCCGACGGGTCTGCTATGTTCACACGACTAAGTTTTGTGCGGGTGGTTTTGAGTCTAAGCTTGAGCTTTCTGGTTGCCTCACGCTATGTTTCTGGCATTTGAGGAAACATGGGAGACAGTCATTTTTACAAAGGGAAGAACCCGATTTTGTATTAGATTTAAACATGGACATGATCTGAACATTTGTAGGGCTAATCATGTGCTCTCTAGCGCACGAAACTGTGCGCCATTCAGATCACCGTAGCTCCCACTACGTCAGCCAAAACGCAACACCCCAAACCAGCAGCTCAGTCGTCGGCGTGCACCACGTCGCCCACCGAGGCACCTTCACACATCAAGGACCCATCAAAACGCCATTCCAGAGGCACAGATGTCCCTACGCCTAGTGGCGGCACCCCTCGCGCCTTTGCGGTCTGTTTTGATGAGTTGATCATCGAGTTTGGTGATGGGGATTGATGTGGTTCGAAACCTGTTGGCGGACCTCCAGTCGGAATTTCGACAAAGTCTCTAAGTAACAAATAGTACTACTGAGTTTCAGACTCCGAGCCAGATTTTGGGTAAGTCCCTCGGTAACCAAACTGCACGTCTAGATCCGGCGGGTCATCCACCGGACGCCTTGGCAGTCCTTCCGGAGCAAAATCCCCAGATGGCATTTTGTTACTCGTTTCGGTCAATTCTTCACCAGCAATCAAACCATGGCCAGCTCCCAGAGCTGTCGCGCACACCCCAACTTTTGAAGCCCTTGTCTCCCTTGTTACAAGTCCGATTCCGGTGAAACAATTTCCACCAGATTCTGCGACTTGTCATATTTCAGGAGAAATCCTCCATTTTAGGATCCGAACGATCCTCAAGTTGCTAGATCCAACAACGAGGAATTTCCGCTCTCTGGCGGCTCAACGGTGCCTACCGTTGCTGCACTAGAGCATGCAAAGGGAAATCTCCAACATTCTCCCCCTTGCACCTGCCATGCCCACTGCTCCTGCTTGCTCTCACTCATCTTTCGTTGCGCCCTCCAGCCCATCATAGCTCGTCATCTCAAGTCCGGCCACGCTCAATGCGTGCCGATCCACGGGTTGCGCTTTGGTCGAGTAATGTGCAAGCATGTTCTGTGTGCTACAGTGCTGTAGCACCATCTACCCCATTTCAACCATGTCCCGTGCCTAATGATTACCCACATCGATTTCCTTTGTCCTCTTGTGCTGCGTCGGGTTGTTGGCCAGCAAGTTTGAGCCGGTGTTGTCCTCTTGAAGCATCGTATGCTCCTGCTGCGGCATGCCCAGCTCCCCTAGTAACCTGTGAAGACACACTGCCTCCTTGACCACCTTGGCCAGCGCGATGTACTCTGCTTCCATGGTGGAGGTGGCGACACAGTTTTCCTTTGTGTTGCACCACAAGACTGTTGCACAAGCAAGGAAGAAAACGTAGCCAGATGTGGAATTCCTCTTGTCCACATTGCAAGCATAGTCTGCGTTCGCGTAGTAGACCAGACGTTAAGGGTCCGCCCACCCCGTGCCGTCAAACCTCAGGCACGCGTGCTACGTCGCCTGCAAAAGCGGAGGATGTGCTTGACCGCCTGCCAGTATAGTGGCCGCGGATGGGCCACGCACTTGCTCACTTGGCCCACTGCATAGGCCAGGTCCGGTCGAGTCGCCACCATGGCATACATGAGGCTGCCCACCGCCCATTGGTAGGGCACCCTTACCATATCTTCCCGCTCTTCTTTTGTTTGCGGCACCATTACCGCACTTAGTTCATAGGTCATAGAGACCAGAGTGCTAATTGGTTTGCACTCCTCCATACTCTACCGCTTGAGCACCTTGGCCACGTATTTGGCCTGTCCCAGCTCAAGCGTGCGCGCCCTCTGGTTCCACGTAGTGCTCATCCCGAGGTAACACTCTATGCCCAACATCTAGAGTCTGCTACTCAGCTGCACTTTCATCCGCTGTAGGCTCATCAGATCCGTCGAGCACAAAATCAGGTCATCCACATAGAGTGCGACGATTTGATGGAGCTGTTTGTCACACCGCACGTACAAGCTGTGATCCACCTCACAGCGCTTGAAGCCGAGTTGTGCCATGAAGCTGTCCATCTGTTGAGACTAGCATGTGGGCGATTGTTTTAGCCCGTACAAGGACCTCCACCTTGCCCTCCGGTGCCTTCACCCCTTCCAGCACCTCCATGTCCATCTCTTTGTCTATAATGTCGTTGAGGAAGGCCGTCTTTACGTCCATTTGGTGGAGCTCCATGTCTTTCACGGCTGCCACCGTAAGGGTCACCCGGATGCTTGTGCACTTGGCAACGAGAGCGAACGTCTCATTGTAGTGTTTGCCCTTACGCTGTGCGTATCCCTTTGCAGCTACCCGCGCCTTGTATTTGTCAACCACATCTTCCTTTGTGAACTTGGTCTTAGAGACCCACGTTGAGCCGATGACCTAGGCATCTTTCGGCCTCTCAACCAGCTCTCACGTATCGTTTTCTGTGATGGACGCCAGCTCCAATTTGATGGCTGCGTCCCACTGATCCCCTTCAGGTCGTGCAAGCGCCTCTTGCATAGTAGTCAGCTTTGTTGATGTAGCCAGCATGCACCACGTCATGCTGATCCATTGACCAGTGCTTGCATCAAAGCGCTTCCCAGATTTTTGCTGCCTCTCGCTGTGGCGCAGCAATTTTGGTGGCGCATGGTCGCTCTACTACGATCCCTCCAACTCAGCATGCTCAGGTGAATCATCGACCGGACGTCTCCCCAAGGATCTCTCTTGCTTAGGCGAAACATCGCCCGAATGACCGGCGCGTCCGGTGGATTTCCCACTGACGCCCGATGCACACTTTGACGGGAGAGCGCGCCTTGGCACCCTTGGTGCCTCATCCGCCGGATCCTTCCGGTGGATCTCCTCAACAGCTTGATTTTCATCAAAGTCCTCCACATCGGCTACCACGGCTGGTGCATCTTTGCTCTCTGATGCCACATCCTCAGCTTCGGCGTCCGCCGGCTCCTTCTCGTAGCCATGGAGCTAGAACCATTCCCACGTCTTTGGAGAGTCCACCACGCCAGCATTGTTGCTGCTGGTGTAGCTCTACTGCTCGTCAAAATCGACATCTGGGCTTCCAATTGCCTCCTCCTTGCGCATGTCCTAGAGCTTGTACGCCTTATGTGCGCTCTCATAGCAAATGAAGAGGTACAAATTTGCCCACGGCTCTAGCTTGTTGGTGCGCCTCTACGCAGCCTGCACCACCGCGTGAGCCTTGCACCCGAACACTTTCAGGTGTGCCACACTTGGCTTGCGCCCACTTCAAACCTCCTGCGGAGCCTTCCAGCCGCTCCACCCCTTCAGCATTGCTGTAGGAGTGAGGTTGATGGTGTAGCTCACCGTACGTATAACTTTTGCCCAGAAGTTTTGCAGCAATTCCGCATCCACCAACATGGTCCGTACAATGTTCAGCAGCGTCTATTTCATCCTCTCCGCCACGCCATTTGACTGAGGTAGATATGGCATAGTTTTTTCATGTTTTACTCCCTGCTGCTTCATCCACCCAATATAGCCCACGTACTCTCCGCCGTTGTCACTGCGTAGCTCACTGACCTTCCGGTCAGTTTGCCTCTCCACCACGGTGACATGCTCCTTCAGCCGGTCCAGGACCTCGCCTTTCTGCTTCATGAAGTACACGTAGAGGTTTCTATTGTAGTCATCTATGAAGGTGAGAAAGTAACGCACGCCGCTCTTTGACACCGTCTTGAATGGTCCGCACACGTCGTTGTGCACCACCTCCAACAGGTCCAAGGCGCCATTCACATTCTCGTTGAACGGTTTGCGCCGTGCCTTGCCCAAAATGCAAGGCTCCCACTTTTTTTGCTTTGCTTCATGTGTTGCCTCTTCCGCATCGTCGACGATGAGGCCGTGTACCAGCTCCCGCTTTGTCATCTCCTTCACAACTACGAGTGAGGATTACCCCAATTGTCGGTGCCAGAGCTCCAGATCAGTTCCCCCTCCTTTGGCCAAGTTGATGGTGCGATCATGCAAGTCTTCTGAATCTCTCGCTGCGAGGATCACTTTGGTCTCCACTATGTAGAGGTCTCCCTTGCACTCTACCTCCAGCCGGGCTCGCTGCCACCGTCCCTCCGCACAAATGCCCCTCTTCTCTTGAAGAGCACCGCGTATCCCTTGTGAGTCAGGCAGGTGACACTTAGAATGTCAGCCAAGTCGGGTACGTGCTGCACTTCATTGATGACACACTGCACCCACTTTTTTCCAACCACCACCTCCACGTCCACATATCCTTGGCCAGCCACAACCTCGGCCTTGTCATTCGCGACCACCATGGATTTGCTAGACTTGGTGTACTTGATGAACCCAACCTTCACTGCAAAGATTTTGTTTGCCAGCGACTTGGATTGATGGATGGCACAGAGTTTTCACCAAGCTTTAGGTGCTGTCTTGCAGCCCAAGAAGTAGCCCCACTGCAACTCGACTGTCTTGGACATTAGCAGCATGAGCGCCTACGTGTTATTCTTTGTGAAGGCCTCCTTCTGCCCTTCCGTCATCATCGCTTTGTCAAGGACTTCCGTTCGCTTCATGACCTCCAGCAGCCCCTTATGCGTGAGGTGCAGCTCAAAGTGCCACCTCCATAGCCCATAGATAAGGCCACCTGCATACTTCTCAAAGGGATACATCTCCTTCTGCGCCATTTGCAAAGTCTTCAACTCTGGGACCTTAGAGCTTGACGATGATGTCGTCCCCGAGGACAGTCCCGTCCGCCACGAAAGCCGTGAGCGATTGTAGACCGGTCAGGGCTGTGGGCCCATAACCCTTTGTCAGAAACCAGGGTGTGGTTCCAATGTGGCCCGATGGGTCTACTGTGTTCTCACGGCTAAGTTTTGTGCGCGTGGTTCTGAGTCTAAGCGTGAGCTTTCTAGTCGCCTCACGCTATGTTTGTGGCAGTTGAAGACAAATGTGAGACAGTCACTTTTGCAAAGGGAAGAACGCAATTTTGCATTGGTTTTTACACATGCACATGATCTGAACATTTGCAGGGCTAGTCATGAGCTGTCCAACGCACCAAACCGTGCGCGATTTGGATCACCATAGCTCCCACTACGTCAGCCAAAGCACAGCACCCTAAACCAGCTGCTCAGTCGGCGCCACGCACCACGTCACCCGCCGAGGTGCCTTCACACATCAAGGACCCATCTAAACGCCATTCTGGTGGGGCAGATTTCCCTACGCGTAGTGGCGGCACCCCTCGCACCTTTGGGGTCTGTTTCAATGAGCAAATCATCGAGTTTGGTGATGGGGATTGATGTGTGTCGAAACCTGTTCGCGGACCTCCAGTCGATATTTTGACCAAGACCTTGAGTAACAAACTATACTTCTGAGTTTTGGACTCCGAGCCGGGATTTTGGCTAAGTCCCTCAGTAAAAAAATTGCACTACTAAATTTGGCTGATCATCCACCGGACGCCTCGGCAGTCCTTCCGGAGCAAGATCCCCAGATGGCATTTTGTTACTTGTTCCGGTCATTATTCACCAGCAGTCAAACCGCGGCCAACTCCCTCAGCCGCCGTGCACACCCGGACTTTAGAAGCCCATATCTCCCATGTTACCAGTTCGATTCCGGTGAAACAACTTTCACCAGATTAAGGAACTTGTCAACTTTTAGGGGCAATTCTCCGTTTTAGAATCCTTGAGTCGCCAGATCCAGCGACGTGGAATTTCCTGTCTCTGGCAGCTCGGCGGCGCCTCCCGTTGCCGCACTTCGGCATGCAGAGGGGCAATCTTCAACACCCCAGTAGTCAGTGCCATAGCTCCTGATTAGCTCTGCCTCCATTGGCCAGGTTGACGATGAGTTCCTACAAGTTTGCTCAATCTATCGTCGCGGTGATCAATGTTGTAGAGGCCTCCTTCGCGCTTATCCTCCAACACGGGCTCACTACCACCGTCCTTCTACACAAATACCCCCTCTCTCCTCAAGAACATCTTGTACCCATTGTTTCTCAAGCAACTGACTCTCAGAATGTTAGCCAAGTTGGGTACGAGCTGCACGTCCTTGATGTTGCGCTACTCCTG
The DNA here is from genome assembly GCA_023375785.1 of Penium margaritaceum. Taxonomy (NCBI): domain Eukaryota; kingdom Viridiplantae; phylum Streptophyta; class Zygnematophyceae; order Desmidiales; family Peniaceae; genus Penium; species Penium margaritaceum. The sequence continues at coordinate 17,521 of SZWC01006627.1, forward strand.
CTTCCCACCAACCGCAACCTCCACGTCCACATCTTCCCGGCCAGCCGCCAGCTCAACCTTGTCGATCGCGGCCACCATGGACTTGCTAGACTTGGTTTAATTGATGAGCCTGACCTTCTTCACCTAGGTGTGCTTCTTCGCTCCAAATTCAAGGCATCAACAGTTGGCCTTCTTCAGATAGCGGTTTTGAGTGCCGTCGAGAAGAGCCTTCTTGCCTTTGACATCCTTGCTGGCGGCCTTTGCCTCCTCTGTACACTCACGGGCCCAGTGGCCCTTCTTGATGCAGTCACGGCACGAACCCTTTATGGCGCCCTTCTTGCCGCCGGCATGTCCGCCACCTCCCTTTCCGTGTTTCTGCTACTACTCTTTTCTTTTACGAGGGCCAATGAGGAAGATGAGGACTCCCCACAACTCCGTCGCTCGCCTTGTGGTGGATGTACTCTATGACCATGCATAGATGAGCTTGTCCTCTGTCCATCCTCCCAAGACCATGATGAGAGGGCTCCAACTATTAGGAAGTGCGATGAGGAGGGCCATGGCCCGTATCTACGTGCTGATATTCAACCCCACATCATTGCATTTTGAGGCAAGCAACTCAATCCGCTGCAGGGCAGAGACGACATCATCTCCCCCTTAGATTCTCACCGACAGTAGTCACTTTATTGCAAAGATTTTAATTGCCTAGGACTTGGATTAATACATGGCATAGAGTTTTTGCCAAGCCTTGGCTGCTAGCTTGCAGCACTAGAAGTAGCACCACTGCGACTCAGCCATATCGGACACCAGCAGCATGAGCGCCTCTGTGTTCTTCTTTGTGAAGGCCTCCTTTTGTGTTTCTGTCGCTCTCCCTTCGTCGAAGACTTCCATTCCCTTCATGACCTCCAACAGCCCCTTATGCCCAAGGTGCTGCTCAAAGTGTCACCTCCATAGCCCAAACCAAGGTCCACCTACATAATTCTGGTTTGGCTGCATCTCCTTCCACATTATTTGCGTAGTCTTCCACTGGGATATCATGGTATAATCCCATGTGGATACACGATGAAGGTGGTGCTGTGATGATAGCAAGGGCAGTCAGACCCAAGGACTCTGCCCCTGAATCCCCACTAACCATAGCGTGAGATGGGGATGTGGGACAGATGGTAGTGGCCAGTGGCGACCGGGTGACGGTATGACGCATGTCTAGTGGAGGTGTTAGGGTGCGTGGACAAAGAAAACCACAATGAGTGTGGGAGTATGTCAGATCAATACTAGAAGATTTGACACGCCGGGCTCGAGGAGGCAAGGACATGGCAGATTGCTCCACTAGAATGACTGACTCAGGAGCCAGAGAACTGCTTGACTGGTTGGTTGAGTCAATAATTGGAGTGACGGACTCTGTTGCCTGGGTGGTAGAGTCAACGTCCAAAGAGGTGAACTCGGATGCGTGGTCAGCAGCCGGAAGAACTTACGTATATGAGGACTGCTACGGTGGGGATATACAGAGTGTAAGGATGCATAGGTGACGTGGTAGAATCAAGGGCTTTGGACACTGAAGAACAAGGAGCAACATCGTGCAATGGTGCAGAATCTCCCTCACGCGATGGTGGTGACAGTCCCGGAAGGGTCCCCGCGAGGACAAGAGGAAGATTGTGTGGAACAGTGTCCTCAAAGAACAATATGTCACGCAACTCGGTGATGTAGTTCCAAACAGGTTCCCAAAACCACCAAAACTTTGAATAAAAACACATCTCAAGAAATGTGCAATGACGACTACAGAGAGCCAGTTTGCCATCCTGCTAGCCCCTTGGAAGCCAGACTCCGGTGACACAACCCCAGATACACGCTGGTCAATTTTTCAGGAGTTGGCCGCGGTTCTACTGCCGGTGAAAAATCGACTGACACAAATGACAAATGTCCATCTGGGGATTTTTCCAGGGAAGATTACTGAGGAGTCCGGTGGATTATATCCATCAAATTGAGTAGTGCGGGTTGTTACTGAGGGACTTTGCTAAAATTCTGGATCGGATTCTGAAACTCAGTAGTACACTTTGTTAGTCAAGGACGTTGTCAACATTTTGACTGCAAGTTTGCGGACAGGTTTCAAACCACATCAATCCACATCACCAAACTTGATTATTATCTTATCTAACCACACCCCAAAGGCGCAAGGGGCACCACCTCTATGTGTAGGGACATCTACACCTCCGGAAAGGCGTTTTGATGGGACCTTGATGTGTGAGGGCACCTTGGCGGGCCACATGGTGTGTGCTGCTGACTTCCAGTTTACAAGATATTACGTTGGTGAAAATGTGATGAAAACATACCTGAAAACAAGTTATTGTTCTCGGCTCAACTTGAAAGCTGAAAATGGCATACTGCAGAACCAGATGTATGGCTAGGTCCCTAATGTTTTACCTAATCTACATGTTACTTGAAACATGAAAATCATCTACTACTGTCCGATGTTTCATCTAGGATCACCTTTGTGTGTGATTGGAAAAGCTTTTAATGTCATGCGAGCATAAGTCGGGCTGTCGGTCGTGCAACAGCTGGCATGAAATTCAATGGCCAGTCCTTCTGTCGCTCCTGCCACAGAAGGGGTTGTAACATCGCCTTCACTCTTGCTTTAGCAACAGTCTAGCTTCCGATATCTTGCCCTGTCATTGTAAAAAACTTGTGTTGGAAAATTCGGTCAAGTGCCAATGCTAGGAAGCTGAATATGCCCGGCCTTCCATACCTTGCGGTCAGAGTCAAGTATTCGAATGGAAAAAAAAAGGAATATTAATGACTTAACCACAAACGCTTTAAGTAAAAAACATGAATGTGACAGCTTGGGGTACAAACTTAACGACTGAAAATTGACACCAGTGAAGTATGACCCTTGCAAAATGATCGTCATTGGCATGTGTAAGCACAAGTGCATTGTGTCTACAGATTCATTAGTGTATTTCATACTACGTCTACCAGATTTGCTGCCTAATGCATCATACCGATACACTATCCACGTTTGGGGAGGGGGTCTTAACTTTGAGAGCCACACCCCTCCCCCCCAAGACCAGAGTGTATTAGGGCAGTGTATTTGGGAGTATAGCTGAAGGGATAAGAAGGAATTTAAAAAACTTGTATATTGAGCAAACTTGTATCCAGTCCAAATGCACCACGAAAGTATAAATTCAACATACATTAGTAAACATTGTCCATTCTCCTTACAATACACTCCCCGCTTCATCCACCCAGTACACATTCTTTCTTTGTGGGGGGGTGACTCGGTCACCATTGGCCTTTCAACGGTGAAGTACCAAGGATGTATCATCTACAGAATACACTCGTGTATCTTGTACAAGGTCTATCAGCTTCGCTGTGCAATACATTGTACCAATACACTATCCATGTGAGGGGTTTCTTAGCTTCAAGAGCCGCAACCATCCCACCCCCTAGACCAGATTGTATTGGGGCAGTGTCTTTCAAAGTGAAGCTGAAGGGGTACAAAAGTAATACACTTATGTATGTATGGGTTGCTCAACCCAGGGCAAAACTATTATGCAAGTTGAAAATCATTGTATATTGGTGTACATTTTTTACGCAATCGAATGGGAAAAGGCTTGCAATGATCCTTTGATGATTTTAGCATTAAGGACTATATCGCTAAGTCCCCACATTTTTTTGTATCAAGTATTCTAGTACGCCAAACCTTATTCAAGTATTGTTACACATATACGTCAACTAGGAAACTTTTGGAATGTAACAAGGCAATTGATTAAAGAACAAGGTGCTTTTCTAAAAAAATGAAACTACATCGTCCTTCTTCATACATGTGAACCAAATGGACTAGCATGAGACACCTTTTAATACTCTTTTGAAACACATTTCCATAATACATAGAATCTCGAGTGTATGAGAGTATTATGATTAACTATACCTCGACATCAATGTGTTATCTCTGTCTCGGTATCTCGTGCTCTAGTGGGTCTTGGCACCACTCGTTTGTTGACAGTCAGGCTGTCTTTGCAGGCAGCCGGCCCAGAGATCCTTTGTGAGGCTAGGGACTCACCTGACATCATGTGGGATGCTTCTAGCAAGGAGGACCTGGCTGCCATTGATGAGCATGTTGTGTACAAGCTGGTTGACTTGCCCCCTTGCTGAAAACCCATTGGGGCAGAGTGGGTTTCCATCGCAAGAGGAACCAGACGGTACACTGGACAAGTACATAGCCTGACTCACAGCCAAGGGCCTTGCACAGGTACTAGGAGTGGACTTTGACCAGGTTTTTGCAATGATTGGCTATTTCACCATCATTCATGCGCTCTTTAGCATGGGCGCACACCATGGTGTGCGACCATGCGACCAGGGCTGGGAGCTCCACCAGATGGACGTGAGCAATGCCTTCTTGCATTGCACTCTCGATGGTGAGGAGGTCTGCGTGGTCTAGCTCACTAGCTTTGAAGATGGTAAAGCTCGTGTTTTTTTACTACAAAAGGCCCACTATGGCCTGAAGCAATCACCTAGGTACTGCAACATAAAGATCAGCCAAACCCTCTAGAAAGGTAGCCTGGTGCGGAGCAGCGCAGATCGAACCCTCTTCCTCACCCCAATCGGGACTACCCTAGTTACCGTTACCGTTGCCTGACCTCATCGTTGTCCAGCGAGTGGAGGATTTGCTGCAATCCACTTACAAGATAAAAGACGCCGGGCCTGCACCGGCATTTCTAGGCATGGATATCAAGCACGATCGCGTCCACAACATTCTATGTGTGCATCAGGCAGCTCACATAAGGCTACGCGTGGATCATATCTGCGGAGCTTTTTCATGATCCAGATCCGAGGTCCGGATCCTATTCCTGGATCCGGAACCGGGGTGATGGATCCATGTATTCACACATCCTTGGCTTCACATATCCTGGATCCAGATCTATAGATCTAATTTCTCCAACATAGACTATGCAGACTGCGAGTCTTCAAAGAATGAGGCAGGAGTATTGATGCTGACGGGCTGAATTTTCTTTAGAACATCGCACTGTTGTTTGCCATCGGTGATGCGATGGTTTTTATTGACGGCTATTTATGCTAAGTGCATAGGTGGTACCCATGAACCCGACGATGATGTTGATATCATGCGTCCACACGTGGTTGGTCAATGAATAGATTACACGACACAAGGCCAATGAATGATGGAGAAAGTACTCCAGGCAGGAAGTGTGACAGGTTTGACACGTTTGATAGGTTTGATACATGTGCCCTCCGTGGTGATATGGCGCCAAAAGATCTTCCTGTTGACACCGAAGCGGGTATGTTGAGTATTTGAATTCATACATATGCGTTTATGTGCTCAACAGATGACTTGAGCCAGACATCTGAGCTCGAAATCTAGACTAGAGCATCATGTTCAGGCTATAGCGTAGAGTAGGCATGGCCCCACGCTTGTTGCTTTGCACTACTGACCCCTTCCATTGCTCTGAGTCTGTGAGAGAGAAACTGTGCGCTAAGGAGTTAGTGCCAGAAAGGCAGTGGAAACTAAAAAACAAAACTGATTAGAAACCGAGAATGAACAGCAATGAGAGACCCCTCCAAGTTCTCGCCCCCCCCCCCCCCCCCCCCAGCTCTGTAGAGTATGATATTCACTTTTCTAGCCAATCAGAAAAATGACCTATTTTCTGGCTGGCAGGGTTTGCTTGGTGAGCCCTGCCAGACGGCCGAGAGCCCAAAACCCGGGCGTCATCCGTTTTGCCTGAAAACTGGACCATACCATAATACCAATGCTGCAACTGCAGTCGAGCCGTTAGAATTGTCTAGAAAAATAGCAGAGAGGAGATATGGCCGCCTAGACCCAGGCAGTGTCTACACTAGTCCCCGGTAACAATAATGTCAGATCAACATGAGACTTGGACCCTAAGAGAAACATAACACTGCAAACGCAATGGTGTAGTCAGATCCAGCACAGGTCGCATGCAAAAAGCATCTCCCCAGTGGCACTAACCGCCGGCGACATGACTGCCAAGGAAGCTTGCCAATGGAGCTGAGCACGTGGACCAGGGAGGGAGGAGCTCCAACAAACTGCGTGTAGGCTTCAGCATGCGTCGGCTCCACCAGATGACACTCTAGCAGCGTCATGTCTCATGTCTCCCCTTCAATCATCTACACGCTGATGTACACAAGCCAGGAGGAAACAAGAGAGCACAATGAGAGATGCATAAGAACCAAAACTCCCCCATGACTCATAGGTGCAGTGCACATGGGCAGGGACACATCCAATAGACAAACTCCTCCAAGGGAAGTAGAGAAACAGGCAGGGAAAAAGAGTGTAGCCAATGGACGCACACGGACCAAACTCACATCTTTCTTCAACGAGTGGCGCTTCAGTGCCTTGGTCAAGAAGTTACCCAGCTGCCGTGCTGTCTCAACCAACACAATGCTGACGTTGCCATCATGTAACTACGAATGCACATAGTGATACTCAATATTCATGTGCTTTGTACGTGTGTGATGCATGCCATCATTGTTTGTGATGGCCATGGCACTCTCATTGTCACAATGCAACATGATGACCGCGACGGAATGACGCAACTCAGAAAATAGACGACGCAACCGCACGCTCTCACATGCGCCTGAGCCAAGGGCCATGTACTCAGCCTCAACATTGCTCCGTGCAATGCACCTTTGCTAGCCACTACACCAGGACATAGCCATGCCACCAATAAAGAAAATCCAACCAGTATGGCTCTTACCGTCCAGACTCCCGACTCACTCAATGTCAGTGTAACCCACCGCGACAACATATGCCTGTCGACGGAACATGCAACCTTGCCGTGGAGTCGAGACGACACAGCGCAGTACTCGGATTGTGACCTCAAAGTGGAGGTGACGTAGCTCCTTGGAGAACTAAGCCAGGAGGTTGATGATGAACGTGATATCTGGACGCATCGTCGTCACCGGGAACATCAGTGACCCAATGACTCATAGATACATGGTCACGTCAACAGGCTCCCCCAACAACGGCTGGGTCAGGGTTCTTCACCTTCACCTGGCCATTGTGTGACATGGGTGAGGATACGCTTGGCACGAGGGGCAGATTGTCGGCAAAGCAAGCAGACAGAGTCTGCACGTAGGCAGCCTAGTGGATGTAAAGGGTGCCCTGGGAGCGATCATGCTCAAGCTTCATGCCAAGGAAGGCTCGGGTAGACTCAAATTCCCTCATTTGGTGGAGGGCGTACAGCAGATTCTTGACACTCTAAATGGCAGTTGTGTTCACTGATGCAATGAGGAGGTCATCAACGTAGACCTAGACAGCTGCAAAGGTCTGTCCTTGCAAGCTGATGAACAGTGTGGGATTGCAGTGCTGTGAAGGAGGCCGTCGCAAAGAAGTGTGCGACTAATCTCCTTGTTCCAGCACCGAGGCGACTATTTCAAGCCATAGAGGGACTTCTCCAGCCGCCAAACTTGCCACTGTCTTCGTCAAAGGCTAGACGTTGTACCATGGAGAGCTCCTCCCCCTCCAAAGAGCCATGGAGGAAAGCGTTCCTCACATCCATCTGATGCAGCTCCCACCCGTATTGGGGAACCAAGCTGAAAAGCGCCTGGCTTGTGGAGAACCAGCCAACAAGGACCAATATCTGGTCCTAATTGACCCCAGGCACCTGAGCAAACCCCTTGGCTATGGGGTGGGCTTCGTACTTGTCCAAGGACCCATCCGACTTCCATTTGCACCGGAAGACCCATTCGGCACAGATGGCCTTCTGGCCTGGAGTGAGATTGATGAGGCCATACATGTGGTGATGCCGGATAGCAGTAAGCTCGCTGACGCACGCAACACTCTAGTGTGTGGCCTCAGGAAAAGCACTAGCCTTGCGTAAAGTGGCTGAGTCCTTTGGGCATGCCGTGGGGCAGACTACGAGGGCGTGTGCGTCTCGAGCCCCAGGTAGGATGTGCGTGAGTGCGGCCATGATGGCATGCCGGTGCTCCTGATGGAGCACGACGTAACCCAGTACAGAGTCCGAGTGGAGGTCTGCAATGATGGCCAAAGTAGTTAAGCCGAGGGCTTTGGTGCCAAGGTCCCCACTCACGACCGTAGGAGAGGGAAAATGCATGGGGCAACGGGGGGTCGCAGCGCCACAGGGCGTGGTGCGACAGTCTGCACGCTCATTGACGGTTTGGGTTGGAGGCTGCCGCCTGGGCCACACATGTCACGTGGTAAAGCAAGGGATGGCACATAGGGGACAACCGGAAGCAAGTCCAAGGGACCGGCAAAGGCAGACGGGACGGCTGGTCTGGAGGGACCAACGGACGCGAGCGGAGCTGCCAGCTCGGAGGAACCAGCAGACACGGACAGGGCTACCGGCCCGAAGGGACCAGTGGACTCAAATAGGGCTTCCGGCCCAGAGGGACTAGCAGACATGGACTAGGCTGCCAGCCTGAAGGGACAAGCAGACGCGAATGGGGCTGCTGGCCCAGAGGCACCAATGGACACGGACGGGGCTGTTGGCTCGGAGGGACCATTGGACGCAGACAGGACTGCTGGCCTAGAGGGACCATCGAACACAAACGGGGTTGCCCGCTTGGAGGGACCAGCGGACATAGACAGGGCTGCCGGCTTGGAGGGGCCAGTAGAGGCAGACGAGGCCACTAGCCCGGAGGGACCAGCGGACACGGACGAGGCTGCCAGCCTGGAGGGACTAGTGGACACAGACGGGGCTGCCGGCCCGAAGGAACCAGCAGACGCGGATGGGGCTGCTGGCGCGGAGGGACCAGCGCACGTGGACGTTGCTGCCAGCCCAGAGGGGCTTGCGGACACCACTGGAGATGCCGACTCATAGGGACCAATGGACGGGACTAGGACTGCTGACCTGGAGGTGCCAATGGACGTGGACGATGTGCCGCCGGCAAGCAGCAAGACGGAGCAAGGACTCACCACTATCCCACGTGATGAGACGGACATCGACGAGCTGGAGAAAACGAGGTCATGGAGAAATAGCTCTTCAAAGAAGAGAGCATCGTGGGACACGACGATGTAGTGTCGGGAGGGATCCGAGAAGTTCCAGGCTTTGGACTGACGAAAGACACTAAGGAAGATGAACGGACGCCCTCGGTGGGCGAGCTTTTCGCACTGTTGTAGGATGGGCAGCCACACAATGGCCACAGTATCCCAGACGTGAGCCAGGCGGAGGTCAGCACACTGCTTGTACCAGTGCTGGTATGGCGTGGAGAGGCGGGGAAGGGGTCCGTGCGGAATCCGGTTCTAGACCCATGTCATGTAGCCCATGGCTTCAAAGTAGAGGCCATCAAAGAGGCCAGACTTGACCCACATGGTGTGGACGGCGTCAGCCATGGTGCCATTCCAACGCTTGGAGACGCCGTTCTGAGCTGGCATGTAGGGCGCCGATGTTTTCTGATGGTGCCATGGGAGGCAAGGAAGGTCGTGATCTCTGCCATGTACTCGCCACCACGATTAAAACAAAAGTGGCGAAGGGAGAAACCATACTCGTGCTTCACACGGACAAGCCAGTCCCAAACGGTAGGAGCAACATGGCTCTTCTGCTGAAGGAAGAAGACCCAGCGGTTGCGTGAGCGATCAATAAGGGTGAGGACATAGCGTTTATGCTCCTCGACAGACTCCGTAGGAAGAGGACCCATGACATCGAAGTGGACCCATGACTAAGGATAAGTAGATAGGTGCATCTTGCCCCAGATGCAATCAATACACTTAGTGGGCCATGGCCAGGGCAAGAAGGCCGGGTCAAGGCCCTTTACCGGCTGGGTGCGGAGCGTGCAATCTACTGTAGTAAAATGGACGTGGCAAACGCGGCAGTACAGGAGGCATGTGTGCTATGGAGAGAGCGTGTTTGTGAAAAACACATGGCTTATGGCAACCGAAGAGGAGGGGATGGAGGGAAGGGAGGACAGACGAGGTACGTGCGAAAGGTTGCATGCAGAACGACAAGACTAAATGGGCGTAACGACATAGTGCCAATACCACGCGACAACAGGTTGTCCATGCTCATGCGGTCAAGGGCAGTGATGTATAGGAGGCTGAGCTCAAGACGTGGGATGAAGAGGACGTCGGTCACAAAGACATTATTGGAAAGACAACAAAAATGAACAATGCCAACGCCGCATACAGCTAATACTTGTCCGGAGCCCGTCCGAACATTAGACACATTGCCAACAGGGGCAAGTACAATGAAGGCCTCTTGAGAGGCTCTCGTGTGATGCGTGGCCCCATAGTCGATGATCCAAGTCTCGGCAGGGTCCGAGACTGGGGTCTCCAAATTGCTAATAGTCACGAGGCAGCAAGCAAGAAATGCGAATGCAGTGGACAGAGGCGTGAATAGAGAATATCAATCATCAAGTCATCCCACGTCGTCACAGAGAGGGGCAAGAGAGGAGGGCACGGTAGAGGAAGAAACAAATGAGGGAGTAAACCACAACTATAGCTCAGTCTTGGTCATGTAGGGAAGGGCAGGCAAGCACGAGGTGACACAACTTGCACTTCTTTGGAGGGAGGGCGAGGCAGGCCGAGCTGGAGCACGATGAACTGCTCAAACTACTGCTTGCGGGTGGAGGGCTTGGGCGTGCAAACCAAGTGCAATGTCACAGCACCAGAGCCATGAAAGGAGGAGGGCTACACTGATGATGGAAAGGGAGGTGCCAAGGACTGCGAATGATGCTGTTGCAAAGCTAGTGACGGCGAGACCAGTGCGGCCGTCGGAGTAGCAAAACTGCCGGAAGAAGTCAAGGTATTAGGGCCGGTGACAGCTACAAGAGCAGAGCAAGACGGCACTCTCGTTGGCAATGCATTGTGGTAAGGACGGGCGCCTCGTCCGTCAAGAGTGCGCACGCTTACCAACCATGGCCTGGCTGGCCACAGTTGTGGCAGACCGAGCCACCTCAGGACCCGGACGGCTGTTGCTACTATTTCTTGCCTTTCTTGCCCCTGCGCTTCTTCTTTCTTTGTGACGAGGAGATGGTGCATGTAGCTCCTACGGGAAAGGCGACGGCCATGTAGGCGCCAATAGGGAAGGCAAGGGTCACTATGCGTTGGATGCGGGACTCCAGACGATCCTACTCAATCCTGAGAAAGAGCTCGTATGCCCAGGGCATGAGGGTGCCCTGGGCTGCCATAGTGCACAGGATATCTTGGGTGAAGTGGACAAAGACGTTGGCAAACGCGTCAGTGGAACCGCACTTGATGGTCACGAGCGCAGCAAGAGGGGGTGGAGAAGAGTCGCCTAGGCGACGGAGGATGTCCTCTGCCCAATGCCAGTAGGAGGTGAGCGTCTTAGCCTCTCCCCATGTACAGGGAGTTGATCTCCTGGAGTAGAGGAATGGTCTCAGCCTTTCTAGATAAGTGATGGGAACACGTGAGGACCTGCCACGAGGCTATAGGGTCTGGATTCATACCAGTGGTGAAGTCTCTGAGGAAGGGCTCGATGGCGAGGCGTGACGGCAGAGGGGAAATGGGGACGAGAGCGTGTACGGCTCGACCAGCATCATGCAGCTGGTTGGCCTGGGAGACGTCGTATGGGAGAGTATAGCAAGTCCACAGACCCTCGCCTTGTGTAGAGATGTGGAAGCTGAGCTCACAGCTCCAGAACGTTGCGCCGACCTGGAGCGACAAGGGCAGCGTCCCAAAGTCCATTTGCTTACGGCCAGCACTCACACTGGGGCCAAGGACTGATGTCATCGTCTGTCGCTGGTAATAGATCTGTTGCTACGCCAGGCAATCCGTGGCCGCGAAGAAAGTGCGGCTAGCGTGCATAGGAGGAAGGAAGGACAACGGTACATGGGTGTGGCCATGCAGTATCAGCGCCTTTAGTGCTCCAAGCTGTTGCGTGAATGCGGCAAGCTGCCGGCAAATGGTGACCAGGGGGTCAGATGAGCCAGTGACAAAGCCTGTAGGTTGCTGCTGCTGCTGCTGGTACTGCTGTTGTAGCTGCTACTACTACTACTGCTACTGCTTTTGGTGTTTCTGCTACTATTGTAGTTGCTGCTGCTTTTGGTCTTGCTGTTGCTTTTGTTACAACTATTTTTGGTGGTTTTGCTTCTATAGCGCCAATTGTTATCGTAACTAGTGTTGCCTCAGCAGTCACTGCTTTTACTATAGTGGCTATTGCTTATATAGTAGGATCTGTTACAGTTGCAACTGCTGCAGTTGCTACAAGAAAAGGAGGCTAGGTGTTCCTCCAACAGAGGAGGGACCCTCCTCTGTGGGGCTATTAGCCATAATTCCCCTTGAGAAAATGCATAAAAGCTTTCAAGCCACACAACCACTAACTAGGCGTCCATGTGCGGTCAGACGTGACAAGAGTCACATGTCCTACACACGACGGCAAGGGCCTCACTAGGAGACACAATTCAGAGTGTCCTAATACTTCAATAGCATTTGCAAAGAGAGTTAACAAATGACAGGTCCATAGCATAGATACCTGTTGTGGCACACGGCAGGTTTCGCATGCGCCAATGCAAGGTCTGTCCTAAAACCAGCCCAAAAACATTGTTTTGGTCGTAACTCCTCGCAGACAAGTCAGAACGGTACGCCGTCTGAACCTAAACATGCAAGTACTCAAGCATGCATCCGGCATCAAATGGTTCACACACAATACAAAACATGCAAATCGGGCCCACAGCCAGTCTACCGATAAAATTCTAAAGGTTGTGGAAAAATCGCAAAAGGTCTGAGACAGCATCCAAGACGTTGGGGCAGTCGTCGGTCAACTCCGAGTAGGTGATGTCAGAAAACGATGGCCCCCAGGTGGAGGCAGTTCCAACGTGGCCCGACGGGTCTACTGTGTGTTCACGGCTATGTTTTGTGTGTGTTCTGAGTCTAAGCGTGAGATTTCTGGTCACCTCACCCTATGTTTCTGGGAGTTGCAGGCATTTGTGAGATAGTCAGTTTTGCGAAGGGGATAACGCAATTTTGCACTTTTTTTTAACATGGACATTATCTGAACATTTGTAGGGCTAGTCATGAGCTCTCCAACGCACCAAACCGTGCACGCTTCGGATAACTGTAGCTCCCGCTACGTCAGTCAAAGCGCAGCACCCCAAACCAGCCGCTCACTCAGCGGCGCGCACCACGTCGCCCGCCGAGGCGCCTTCACACATCAAGGACCCATCAAAACGCCATCCCGGAGGCGCAGATGTCCCTATGCATAGTGGCGGTGTCCCTCGCACCTTTGGGGTACGTTTTGATGAGCTGATCATCGAGTTTGGTGATGGGGATTGATGTGGGTTGAAACCTGTTCGCGGACTTCCAGTCGGAGTTTTGAAGTCTCCGAGTAACAAACTGTACTACTGAATTTCGGACTCCGAGCCAGGATTTTGGCTAGGTCCCTCAGTAACAAACTGCACTCCTGAGATCCGGCGGATCATCCACCGGACGCCTCGGCAGTTCTTCCGGAGCAAAATCCCGAGATAGCATTTTGTTACTCACTCCGGTCAATTATTCACCGGAAGTCGAACCGCGGCCGGCTCCCAGAACCGCCGCGCACACCCCAACTTTGGAAGCCCATATCTCCCTTGTTACTTGTCCGATTCCGTTGAAACAACTTCCACCGGATTCAGCAATTCGTGAAATTTCCGGGGCAATCCTGCACTTCAGGATCCGAGCAATCCTTGATTCGCCAGATCCATCGACGAGGATTTTCCTCTCTCTGGCGGCTCGTCGGCGCCTCCTGGCGCCGCACTTGGGCATGCATAGGGGCAAATCTTCAACATTCTCCCCCTTGCACCTGCCATGCCCCCTGCTCCTGCTTGCTCTCACTCATCTTCCGCTGCGCCCTCCAGCCCATCATAGCTGGTCATCCTAAGCCCGGCCACGCTCAATGCGTGCCGGTCGACGGGTTGCGCTTTGGTCAAGCAATCCGCAAGCATGTTGTGCGTGCTGCAATGCTGCAGCACCACCTGCCCCTTTTCAACCATGTCCCTTGCGTAATGGTAACGCACGTCAATGTGCTTTGTCCTCTTGTGCTGCGTCGGATTGTTGTTCAACGAGATTGAGCCGGTGTTGTCCTCTTGCACCACCGTAGGCTCCTGCTACGGCAAGCCCAGCTCCCCCAGCAACCTGCGGAGCCACACCGCCTCTTTGACCACCTCGGCCAGCGCGATGTACTCTACTTCCATTGTGGAGGTGGCGACATAGTCTTGCTTTCTGCTGCACCATGAGACCGCTGCACCAGCGAGGAAGAACACGTAGCCGGATGTGGACTTCCGCTTGTCCACATTGCCAGCGTAGTCTGCGTCCGTGTAGCAGACCAGACGCAAGGGGTCCGCCCGCAACTTGCCGTCGAACCTCAAGCACGCATGCCGCATCGCCTGCAAGTAGCGGAGGATGCGCTTGACCGCCTGCCAGTGTAGTGGCCCTGGATCGGCCAAGTACCTGCTCACATGGCCCACCCCGTAGGCCAGGTCTGGTCGAGTCGCCACCATGGCATACATGAGGTTGCCCACCGCCGATTGGTAGGGCACCTCTGCCATATCCTCCCGCTCTTCTTTTGTTTGCGGCGCCATTGCCGCACTCAGTTCACAGGTCGTGGAGACTGGTCTGCCAACTGGTTTGCATTCCTCCATGCCGTACCGCTTCAGCACCTCGGCCACGTATTTGGCCTGTCCGCGCTCAAGCGTGCACGCCCTCTGGTTCCGCGTAATGCTCGCCCCGAGGTAGTACTCTAGCTCCCCCATGTCCGACATCTGGAATCTGCTGCTCTCCTGCTCTTTCAGCTGCTGTAGGCTCGGCAAATCCGTCGTGTACACAATCAGGTCGTCCACGTAGAGTGCAACGATCTGATGGAGCTATTTGTCGCGCCGCATGTACACGCTGTGATCCGACTCACAGCGCTTGAAGCCGAGTTGTGCCATGAAGCTGTCCATCTATTGGTACCAACATCTGGGCGATTGTTTTAGCCTATATTAGGACTTTCGCAGCTTACACACCTTGCCCTCCGGTGCCTCCACCCCCTCTGGCACCTCCATGTAGATCTCTTTGTCTATGATACCGTTGAGGAAGGCCATCTTTACGTCGATTTGGTGGAGCTCCATGTCCTTCGTGGCCGCCACCGCAAGGATCGCCCGGAAGCTTGTGAACTTGGCAACGGGAATAAACGTCTCATTGTAGTGCTCCCCCTTACGATGTGCGTAACCTTTTGCCACCATCCGCGCCTTGTATTTGTCAACCACACCTTCCTTTGTGAACTTGGTCTTAAAGACCCACTTTGATCCGATGACCTTGGCATCTTTCGGCTTGTCAACCACCTCCCACGTATCATTTTCAGTGATGGACGCCAGCTCCGATTTGATGACTGCGTCCCATTGATCCCTTTTGGGCCGTGCAATCACCTCTTCCACGGTAGTCGGCTCCGTTGATGCAGCCAGCATACACCGCGTCATGCCAATCCATCGACCGGTGCTTGTGTCAAACCGCTTCCCCGCTTTTCGCTGCCTCCCGCCGCGGCGCCGTAGTTTTGGTGGCGTATCGTCGCTCTGCTGCAATCCCTCCGACTCAGTACGCTCCGGTGAATCATCGACCGGACGGCTCCCCAAAGATCTCTCGCTCAGGTGAAACATCGCCCAAACGACCGGTGCGTCCGCTGGATTTCCCACCGACGCCCGATGCACACTCTGCCGGAAGTGCGCGCCTTGGCACCCTTGGTGCCTCATCCGCCGGATCCTTCCGGTGGATCTCCTCATCAGCTTGATCGTCATCGGAGTCCTGCGCGTTGGCTGCCACTGCTGGTGCACCTTCGCGCTCTGATGTCGCATCCTCAACTTTGGCGTCCGCCGGCTCCTTGTAGTCAAGGAGCTGGAACCACTCCCCCGTCTTTGGAGAGTCCACCACGCCCACGTTGTTGCTACTGATGCAACTTTGCTGCTTGTCAAACTCAACGTCTTGGCTGCGGATTACCTCCTCCTTGCGCATGTCGTAGAGCCGGTACGCCTTATGTGCGCTCTCATAGCCAAGGAAGAGATACGACTTTGCCCACAGCTCCAGCTTGCTGTCATGCCTCTGCGCAGCCTGCACCACTGCATGCGCCTTGCACCCGAACACTTTCAGGTGTACCACACTTGGCTTGTTCCCGCTCCAAACCTCCTGCGGCGTCTTCCAGCCGCTCCTCCCCTTCAGCACTGCTGTAGGAGTGAGGTTGATGGTGTAGCGCGCCGTACGCACAGCTTCCGCCCAGAAGCTTCGCAGCAATTTCGCATCCACCAACATGGTCCGTAGCATGTTCAGCAGCGTCTGGTTCGCCCACTCCGCCAAGCCATTTGACTGAGGAAAATACGGCGTAGTTTGTTACCATTTTATGCCCTGCTGCTTCATCCACCAGCTACAGCCTATGTACTCTCCGCCCTTGTCGTTACGTAGCGCTCTGACCTTCCGATCAGTCTGCCTCTCCACCGCGGCGACATACTCCTTCAGCCGGTCTCGGACCTCGCCTTTCCGCTTCATGAAGTACACGAAGAGTTTTCTACTGTAGTCATCAATGAAGGTGACAAAGTAATGCGCGCCGCTCTTTGACGCCGTCTTGAATGGTCCGCACACGTTGCTGTGCACGACCTCCAGCAGGTCTGAGGCACGATTCACGTTCTCCTTGAACGGTTTGCGCCACGCCTTACCCAAAATGCAAGGCTTGCATATTTTGTGCACTGCTACATCTGTCGCCTCTTCTGCACCGTTGATGACGAGGCCGCGTACCAGCTTGCGCTTCGCCATCTCCTTCACGACTGCGAGTGAGGAATGCCCTAGTCGTCGGTGCCAGAGCTCCAGATCAGCTCCCCTTCCTTTAGCCAGGTTGACGGTGCGCTCTTGCAAGTCTGCTGAACCTGTCGCCGCGGGGATCACCTTGGTCTCCACGATGTAGAGGCCTCCCTCGCGCTTAGCCTCCAGCATGGGCTCACCGCCGCCGTCCTTCCGCACGACTGCCCCTCTTCTCCTGAAGAGCACCTCGTACCCCTTGTCAGTCAGGCGGCTAACACTTAGAATGTCAGCCAAGCCGGGTACGTGCTACATGTCCTTGATGACGCGCTGCACCCGCTTTTCGCCAACCACCACCTCCATGTCCACGTCTCCTTGGCCAGCCGATGGCTCGACCTTGTCGTTCGCGACCACCATGGATTTGCTGGACTTGGTGTAGTTGATGAACCCGACCTTCTCGACCAGGGTATGCTCCTCCGCTCCGGAGTCAAGGCATCGCCGGTTGGCCTTCTTGGGGTAGGGGTTTTGAGTGCCGTTGAGGAGCACCTTCTTGCCTTTGGCGTCCTTGCCGCCGGCCTTTGCCTCCTCGGAGCACTCACGGGCCCAATGGCCCTCCTTGCCGCAGTTATGGCACGCACCCTTCTTGGCGCCCTTCATGCCGCCGCCATGTCCGCCACCTCCCATGGCCCCACTTCCACCACCACGCGTTTTGGTGACGAGGGCCGATGAGGACGATGAGGACTCCCCGTAGCTCCATCGATGCACCTTGTTGTGGATGTACTTTGCGACCGCGCCATAGGTGAGCTTGTCCTATGCCCATCCTCCCAAGACTGTAATGAGAGGGCTCCAACTGTCACGAAGGGCCATGAGGAGGGCCATCGCCTTCAGCTGCGTGTCGATCTTCCACCCCATGTCGTTGCATTGTGAGGCGAGCGACTCGATCTGCTACATGGCGGTGATGACATCATCTCCCTCCTCGATTCTCACTGTCAGGAGTCGCTTCATTACGAAGATTTCGTTCGCCAGCGACTTGGATTGATGGATGGCACAGTGTTTTTTCCAAGCTTTGGCTGCCAGCTTGCAGCCCTGGAAGTAGCCCCACTACGACCCGGCCGTCTCGGACACTAGCAGCATGAGCGCCTCTGTATTCTTCTTTGCGAAGGCCTCCTTCTACGCTTCTGTCGCCATCGCTTCGTCGAGGCCTTCCATTCCCTTCATGACCTCCAGCAGCCCCTTATGTGCGAGGTGCAGCTCGAAGTGCCACCTCCATAGCCCCTAGCCAGGACCACCTGCATACTTCTGGATGGACTACGTCTCCTTCTGCGCCATTTGTGCAGTCTTCAAATCTGAGACCTCAGAGCTTGATGGCGATGTTGTCCCTGACGACAGTCCCGTCCACCGCGAAAGCCGTGAGCAATGTGCAGACCGGTCAGGGCCGTGGGCCCATAACCCTCTGACAGAAAACGACGGCCCCCGGGTGGAGGCAGTTCCAACGTGGCCCGAAGGGTCTATTGTGTGTTCACAGCTACGTTTTGTGCAGGTTTTGAGTCTAAGCGTGAGCTTTCTGGTCGCCTTACGCTATGTTTCTAGGAGTTGAAGGCATTTGTGAGATAGTCACTTTTGCGAAGGGGATAACGCGATTTTGCTTCTTTTTTTTTAACATGGACATTATCTGAACATTTTTAGGGCTATTCATGAGCTCTCCAACGCACCAAACTGTGCACAATTCGGATAACCATAGCTCTCGCTACGTCAGTCGAAGAGCAGCACCCCAAACCAGCCGCTCACTCGGCGACACGCACCACGTCGCTCGCCGAGGCACCTTCACACATCAAGGACCCATCAAAACGCCATCCCAGAGGCGCAGATGTCCCTATGCATAGTGGCGGCACCCCTCGC
Source organism: Penium margaritaceum (assembly GCA_023375785.1). Lineage (NCBI taxonomy): Eukaryota > Viridiplantae > Streptophyta > Zygnematophyceae > Desmidiales > Peniaceae > Penium > Penium margaritaceum. The sequence continues at coordinate 36,077 of SZWC01006627.1, forward strand.
ACCTTTGGGGTCTGTTTTGATGAGTTAATCATCGAGTTTGGTGTTGGGAATCGATGTGGGTCGAAACCTGTTCGCGGACTTCCAGCCGGAATTTTGACCAAGTCCCCGAGTAACAAACTGTACTACTGAGTTTCGGACTCCGAGCCAGGATTTTGGGTAAGTCCCTCAGTAACAAACTGCACTCCTGAAATCCGGCGGATCATCCACCGGACGCCTCGGCAGGCCTTCCGGAGCAAAATCCCCAGATGGCATTTTGTTACTCGCTCCGGTCAATTATTCACCGGGAGTCGAACCGCGGCCGGCTCCCAGAACCGTCGCGCACACCCCAACTTTGGAAGCCCATATCTCCCTTGTTACTTGTCCGATTCCGGTGAAACAACTTCCACCGGATTCAGCAACTCGTCCAGTTTTAGGGGCAATCCTGCATTTTAGGGTCCCAGCAATTTGTGAGTCGCCAGATCCGTCAACGAGGATTTTCCCCTCTCTGGCGGCTCGTCGGCGCCTCCCGGCGCCGCACTTGGGCATGCAGATGGGCAAATCTTCAACAGGTGGTCCACCACCTGCCGAGACGCCGCTGCCTCTTGTGTCTGCATCAGGGATCTGCACAGGCGTTAACACGACCGAGTGGTTACAATAAACTGTACAGCTTGCCAGGAACATTACAAATCACAATGCTTCCCCATGATCCGATGGTAAGCATGTCCATACTTGTGCAGAATTGGTACAAGTGGAACAACAAGTCCAAAGAGAGACGTAACAAAAGTACACCCTACACTCAACCGCTCTCAAGCAAGGGACGAAGCCCGACAGAATGAATGACCACCAGAAACGTTCCACAAGCCAGTGCCTTTTTCAGGAAATTAGCACGATGCATCTCAGTGCAGACCCATATGACAAAGAGTACGTGTCGCTCCACCAGATCACGTACAAAATGGTGCTCAATGGCAATGCGAGCATGAGAAATACCAGATCTCTCTGCAATGGCAAGAGCACTGTGGTTGCCGCAGCGAAGCACAATGGTGGGCACTGACAATTCCAACTCAAGGAACAGGCACTGCAGCCAGACGGCCTCACCAGCCATGTACCTAGAGCAACGTGCTTTGCCTTGGACGAACTAGAGGCAATGCATCCCTGCTTCCTGCTGCGCCAGGTGGCAACGGTACCACCAAGCAGGAACACGTAACCGGTGCGAGTGCATCCATGTCAACTCCGGGCCCAGTCGCTATCGGTGTAGCCGTCAAGAACCACCGAACACTGTCACGGAAAGTCTGAGGTATGGTGTGGAGACTACATACCACACTACTCGTGCAACCGCATGAAGAGCTCTAGCATGTGGAGCCAACAAAAATTTTCCAAGGGGGTTGACAGCAAAGGCGATGTCGGGACGTATGGTAGTGGCTAGGGACATCACAGATCTGATAAGACAGAGGTACAAAGTCACATCCACTGTCTCCCCCAGCTGTGTAAGGCCGTCCAACTTTATGGAATCCTGTCCATCAGTTGTGAGAGGTCTGGAGGATGTGAGCGGTGCGCCAGGGAGATCAATGAAATGCTCCTCCACAACACGTGTGTATCGGGCCTGATGTAGTAGGAGTCTCGAACGTCAGTGGTCTTGCACGATCTCCATGCCAAGAACACCGTTGTAGAACCAAGGCCCTTCATCCTACAGGCCGTGTGGAGGACCACCTTTGCCTCCTTCACGGCCTCCATAGAGGGAGACGTGATCAGGAGGTCTTCCACGTATCCCAAGATGACAGTGAACCACTCAGGTAACTATCGGATAAAAAGAGAGGGATCTGCCTTACTTTGTACATATCTCGCACGAGACAAGGTACCTTTGGTCTCCTGGTTCCATAACCAAGGAGACTACTTGAGGTTGTACAAGGGATTGCACATGCGCCTGACCTTGGCATCGTCCTCAAAGCCTGGTGGCTGGGCCATGTAGATCTCCTCATCTAGAGAGTCATGGAAGAGCGAGTTGTTCACATCCATCTGGTGTAGTTCCTAGTCATGACTAGGAACTACACCAGATGGAGCCACCACACTTAACAGAGCTCGAGCTCCGGTCACGCGACTGACAAGGACAAAGATGTCAGTGTAATCAATGCCCTCAATCTGGGAGTAAGGGTGCACACCAAATGACCGGAACCGCGGTACGGAATCGCGGTTTCGGTACCCGCATTGGAACCGCGGTTCCATTGTGAGGAGCTGGAACCGAGATGGAACTGCGGTTCCATCCATCGGTGGCAAGGGAGGGGGGGGGGGGTAGGGGGAAATGGCGAGGGATCCGGGTCGAACCCCCGACTTTGCACTATCACCGCACACTGTGAGTGCATAATGCACACACTGCGTGCATCATGCACGCACAGGAAGCATGTTCAGATGCACTGGCAATGCCAGGTTGGCACACCCAGTGCATCTCAAAGTGACGTGGGCTGTACTAGCCGTCCATGGCGAATCGAACCCTGGCATGGCGCTGCCAGCGCATTTCCTCGGATGCCATCCGAGGTAATGCACTGGCATCGCAGAATTGCGTCGGATTGCCATCCGACGGACGATGGCAATCCGACGAACTACCCTCATGATCGATTGCCTGCCATGCTGCCACTGCCAGGCAATGGGCAGGGCAGGCAATTGGCCTGCCCTGCCCACCATCGATTCGGCAGCCTCATCGTCGGCGACGATGAGGCTGTCGAATCAACGGCGACTATTCGTCGCCGTTCATCTGGCATACTGTATCGCCGCCGACGTTGGACAGGAGGAGTCCGAGCAGCCACAGAGCTGCTCCGGACTTCCTCCGTGCGATCCAAATCGCCGTTGGACCCGCAGTGGCAGTGCGGGTCCCAGTCCGCCGAACCCGCAGGCCGGGCAAAGCCCCACACCGGGCTCAGTATGCGATCGTACCACCGCGTTGTGCTATCTCCGCTCAACACTTAGCGGGATTCCCCTGCGGGGATCCGACTCTGCCGGAAGCAGAGGTGACTGCCCCTAAGAGAGACTACACGTCTCGCTCACCATGTCTCTCCAACGTTCTCCGTCAGCCGCTGCCGGCACCCCACGAACAACTGACTCCTGTCCTGCAACCCCTGCCGTTGGAGGAGGAAACAATGCCACTAATCCTGCCGGTGTGGAGGATGCCCGCAAGAAGCGGCCTAGTGTGGTGTGGCTGGTTTTTTAGTATGTTGTCATCAACAGGGAGCCACGAGCGGCATGCACTCTGTGCCCATGGAAGAAGAATAGTCTGAAGGGGACCTACGCCATGAACCAGAGCGCTACCAGCGGCATGTGGAAGCACTTGAGGTGCTCGCACAATGACAGGTGGAAGGACTTGAAGACGCAGGAAGCGGCACAGAAGCTGACGAGCGCAACCGCCGCCGCCATGACGACGGCGAACATTGTGGACGGCTCGCACTCCGTACTCGCCCGGTCTTGTGCCGGCGTCGGTATTGTTTTCAACAGGAAGTATTTCCTCAGTTGTGTGTGGAAGCATGTCGTGGACAAAAATGTGTCTTTCCTGTCCATGGAGTCCCGGTGGCTGAAGCGTGCTTTCTTGCACTGCAACCCTCTTGCTGCTTTGCCCGGCCGGATGACGCTTGCACGCCTCATCAAGCTTGGTGCTGCCGCATTTCGCAAGCGTCTCATGACCATGCTTGCGGCTACGCAGAGCGGCGTCTCATTCACAACCGATGGTTGGCAGTCGGATGCGAACGTGAAGTTTTTGGGAGTGACCGCGCATTGGAT
>SZWC01006627.1:45333-57682 GCA_023375785.1 Penium margaritaceum
GCAATGGTGCAATGAAGCAATGGTGCAATGGTGCAATTGAGCAATGGTGCAACTCTGCATGAGTGCAACAGTGCAATTATGCAATGCAATGGTGCAATGGTGCACATGTACAATGAAGCAATGAGGCAGTAGTGCTAGTAACATTATTATAAATGTCTTTAAACCGTCACACAGAACCGCAAATCATATGCACATGGAATCGTGAACCTTGAACGAGAGGAACCGCGAGCTACACTCCAAAGGAACCGCGAGTCTAACATGAAAAGAACCGCGAATCTAAAGAACCGCGGTTCCCATCCAAGAACCGCGGTTCCGGTTCTTGGACGCATCCAGACTCGTGAACCCGGTTCTGATGTCAGAACCGCGGTTCCTGCATGGTGTGCACCCTTATCTGGGAGTACTTCTTGACGAGTAAAAGAGCGTTGTGGCGTTCCTATGAGCCATCTGGCTTCACTTTCTTGTGAAAGACCCACTTGACCTAAACAGCCTTTCTCCCGGGTAGACAGATGACTATCGCGTAAACTCCGTGCTCTCGGATAGAACGAAGCTCATCCTTGCAGGCTCCGTGCCAGGCGTCTATGTCCTCTGATGAGAGAACCTCCCTTAGTGTGCCCAAAGCAGCCGTCATTGAGTGAGAGCTCTGAATGGCAAGTGCACGCGCCTCAAAGCTAGGCCTGACGGCCACAATATCACGAGTGACCAGATCATGCCCAACAGGGCACGTTGGATGCACCTCTGTGTGAACTTTGCGGACAGTAAGTCATAGGACCTTCGTGCTGGGGTCACCACTCGCAACACTATGAGTGGAGTGTCTAGGTGCTAGACCTGACCCTCGTTGATCTCCAGAGACCAATGGTGAAAGACAACCACCGGGCTCACGCGAGTATCCTGGGCTCCTAGAGCTCACCTTAGGCTCAGAGACGAGCACGCCCACAGCTGGTGGTAACTAAGACAAAGGAGTAGGTGATGCAGTGTGAGGAGATGCTGGTGAAGTGGCAGGGGATGAAGGGCTAGGTGTGAGCCAGGCAACAAGACCAAGAGTAGAGACAGGCTCATGCACAGAGGTAGTTGTGCTGGTGGGCATGGGTACAGAATCATGTGTACTTGTGGGGTACGAGGTAAAATGGGTAGAACCCAGCTGAGTAGGAGAGGTTTCTAGACTGGCCATTATGATCGTTGGGTCATCAAGGGCCTGAGACCAAGAAGGGAAGGGGGATTGAACGGAAAAATCTGCCGGATGAGAGATGCTCTTAGGCATAGACTATCCCATCCGTCGAGAAGTCTCACACATAGGAATGTGAGTGACGGCCATCCACATGATGGTGGTCAGATCACGGTAGGTGAGAGACTCAAAGAAGAGCGTGTTGCGAGACTCTATAATGCGACGATGAGCGGGGTCCCAAAATTGTAAAGCCTTCGACCGTGGGGAGATGCCCACAAAGGCACACAAGCAACCCCGCGGAGAGACCTTGGTTCCCTGTGGGTCCTCAGTGTGCCACACACAGTTCACGAGGCCCCAGACACCAATGAGACAAAGATGAGCACGATGGCTAAACCAGAGCACGTACAATGTAACGTGGTCCAGAAGGGGACGATGCAGGAGGCGGACCGAGAACCACATCATGTAGGCAAATCCTTCAAACACGAAGGAATCAGGCAGACCCCACTTAGACCGCATAATGTGAACCTCATCCTCCATGGTGCAGTTCCAGCACTTAAAGACATCATTCTTAGGAGGAGTAGTAGGAGCGGAGACCTGGTGAAAAACACCATGCTTGGTAAAGAAACTATCCATCTTACCAAGAAACTCGCCACCACAATCCGAGCAAAATGTGTGCAACGTGTGGCAAGAAGGACGCTCAGCCATCACGAGCTAGTGGTAAACCGCAAGAGTGGTGTCCCTCTTCTGGCTCTGTCTGTAGACCCACCGCATCCGGGTGAAGTCGTCCGTCAGGGTCAAGATACACCGGCCCCGATCGGACAAAGACTCGACAGGGAGTGGATCGAGAAGGTCCGAATAGACCAACTCTAGGGGGCAAAGTGCTCGAGAGCAAGAGTCAGGTTAAGTGCAACGAGTCTAAAAAAGACAGTCGGTCTTGAGTGGCCTCTCGACAGAGGCCACGTCAAGACCGAGTTTAGGCTGTGTCCGAATGAGCTTGGACATAATATCTGAGCCCATGTGACACAGGCCGGGATGCAGTAATTGCTTGTGCTTAGTAGAGAGAAAAAAAGTGACAAACACACAAGAAAAAGGGGAAGGAGAGCAAGGAGAAGGAGAAGTCCAAGGAACACGATACAAATCATCCACAAGAGAGGTATACAGAACACTTGCACGAGTATCAATAATAATCATAGTCGCAAAGACTGTAGTGTGCTCCACAAAGAGTCCCATCAGTGTACTTGCACAAACAGAAAGCAGGCTACGCTGAAGATCAGGCACAAAAGGCACCTCGGAGAGATACAAGGGGCCAGACAGACCATCAAAGCACACAATCCCAACACCTTGGAGCGGTAGTGACTGACCACAGCCTGTGCACATGGAGCCAGCAGGCGCAACAGGACCAGGAAGAATAAAATCACCACGATGATAGATCATGTGGTGAGTGGCACCAAAATCGATGATCCAGATGCCACCGGCATAACGACTAGAGGATGTCATTGTCCAACGAGTAATGGAAAGCTCGGCCTCGGATGCACAGTGAGCAACAGGCAAGGAGGAACAACAAAGGGCACAAAGGTGGGAGTCACGTATCCATCGAGTCCTGCTCCTGACATCGGTGCGAGTGCTGACTGCTATGCGGAAGGTATGGCATCGCCGGCTCCCTCAGAGGTCTACTGTGAAGTCATGGATTGTCCACGAAGGAGCTCCCTAAGTGCACGAATGGCATCAGTATGCTGTTGTTGAAGACTTTTCTCATCCTGCTCACTCCGCAGGTCCTCAATTGCCTGAGAGCGTGGGCTCAGGGCCCCTGAGGAAGAGGGTGAGGGGTCTGTTGGCCCTTTACCCTTGTCACCGGCCAGAGCCATGTCAGCGCTCATTATGGGACAGGATGTCAAACTGATCAGATTAAAGAACCGTCAGTATTTCTTGAGGATTTCTATCCTTGGTAACAAATGATGTTTCAGCAGAAAAATTGGCTAAGTGTCTGTGTTGACGCCATCACTTACAATGATGACGTCAGCCTGAAAATTGTCCAATTGAAGAAATATTTGGAGCGATTATGCGCCAAATGATTCTTAATGCAATGGTGGTTGTTTTGTGCACAACAAACCTCCAGAAGGTAAAAAATGTCACTGTTTTCTTTTCAACCCAAAATCTGGGAAAAATGTAGACCTGAGAGCATTCTTTCATTTCCTGGAGCGTACAAGGCATGAAATGAGGCGGGAGTGGAAGCAATGGATAGGGTTTTGCAAGAGCTTTCTAAAGAGCTCTTATACGCCAAAAATGGTGGTCAAATAGGGCAATTGCATTTTCTCATTTCTGGGGAATTTTATATGTATGACCTGAGTGAAGCTTCTACGATCCTTCACAGTCCCTTCTCAACATCTCATGCCTCAACTGCTGCTAGAGAGGGTTGGGAAACCCTTGGCTGCCCCGTGGTGGTGGCATGGTGATGTGGTTGCAAGGGTGTCTCCGCTGTTGCAATCTACTGTCGCGGGTCACCGTGGGTTGGTGGGTCCTCCCAGGACCGTGGCTTTAGCACTGGCTCTCACTGCTGCTGACACTACTGCATCTTTGCTGCGTAGCTCAGCAAGGGATGCCTTGCCACTCTGATAACATGAGAATATGCGTAGAAGCTTCCTAACAACACAGCCGCTGGCTGGGCATCAGTGCCCGGTCAGACGGTGACAACACTCACACGTCATACACACGACAGCGAGGGTTTGGCTAAGAGACACGGGTCAGAATGTCAAAATGCTTCAATAGCATTTGCAGAGGGAGTTAAAAAAAATGACAGGTCCACATCATAAATACCTCCGTGGCAAACCGCGGGTGTTGCACTTGGCAGTGCAAGGTCTATCCTAAAACCGGCCTAAACACACTGTTTCTAGCCGTAACTCTGCGCAAACAAATGACAACACTACGCCGTCTGACCCTAAACGTGCGAGATCTCAAGCCGGACGGTATCACTGGTTGCATGCATGCATCCGGCATCGAACGGTGGACACACAATGGAAAACATGCAATTTGGGCCCATGGTCGGTCCACCGATAAAATCTTGCAAGCTGCAAACAAAAATGCAACAGGTGTGAAATAGCATCTAGGATGCTAGGGCAATCATCGGTCACCTCTGAGTGGGTGGTCCACCACCTGCCAACGCGCCGATGCGTCTTGGGTCCCCATCAGGGATCTGTACGGGCATGGATACGGCTGAGTGGTTACAGTAAACTGTAAAACTCGACCGGAACGTCACACATCACAACACCCCCTCCCCTTTTGTCCTTGTCTGTTTTGTTTTTCCCCCTTTTTTTCTCTTTCTTTTTGTTGTTTTTTCTCTTTCTTTCTCCCTTTTTTGTCTTGGTGCTGATTTCAATAGTGACGTTAGTAGTGAGGTTGATACGCTTATGCTAACGTCAGTAGTAGCCCGCTGATGTCACCAGCAGGGTGTTGCCACCCTACTACTGTTGGTGCTCCTGCTGTTACTCCTGTTACTACTGCTGCTGCGGCTATTGATGTTACTACTGCTTCTATTGAAACTACTGAGGCTGCTACTACTGTTGCTGCTGCTACTGCTCCTTCTGCTAATGGTGCTGCTACTATTGTTGCTACTGTTGCTAATGCTGCAGGTTCTCTACTGTCTTGTGGAGGCAGCAGCGTGGCTAAACGGCTGTGTGGCCACGTGGCTGTGTAGCAGCTACGTGGCAGCGTGACTACATGGCTGCGTGGCCGCATAGTTGTTAGGCTGTGTGGCTATGTGGCGGCGTTGCTACGTGGCCGCGTGGTTGCATGGCTGTGTCAATGTGTGACCGCGTGGCTGCGCATCTGCGTGGCTGCGAGGCTGCATGCTACACAACTGCACGGCAGGGTGTGCAGCTGTTACGACGGCTGCTACAGAGATGCGGCAGCAACTGCGTAGCACTAGCTGCTACTGTGGTTGCTGCCGCACAGTAGCTATTGTTGCTGTTACTACGGCTGTTGCTGCTGCTCTTGCTATAGCGCAAGAGTAGCCGCTAGTACTACTGCAACTACAGCTATTGCGGCTGTTGCTACTGTTGCGTAGTTGTGGTTGTTGCTGCTGCTCTGGTTGTTGATGTTGCTTCTGCTGCTCCTTTGGTTGCAGCTGCTAGTGTTGTGGCTTCTGCTGCTGCTACTACGCAACAGTAGTTGCTCTTGCTGCTGTTGCTGTTGCAGCTAATGCTACGATCGGGCGCACAGCTAGTGCTACTGTTGCTGCTGCTATTGCGATTGCTGTTGGTGTTGCTATTGCTACTCCTACTTGTGGTTGTTGCTACTCTGGCTGTAGAGGAGAGGGAGGGAGAGGTCACTCCCCTTGTCTCTTGCACCGTCACCGCGTGTGTCTGTGCCGTCGTGGAATCACCCGTCACGTTGCCGGCTGCGAGTGTGCCAGCGCTATTGCCGCCAAGGGGTTAGTGCTGCAAGAAAAACGTCGCCAGTATTTCCCCCGTCGGGAGTGTTTTGACGATGCCACCCGGCAGGGCTAACTCTGCTAGGAAATATCTGGCAGAGTTTCCCCTGCCCAGGTGCATCACTAGGACTTGTACACCTTGGTGCTGCTCAAATCTACTGCTTCTGCTACACTCTGGCTCTGATACCAAGCTAGAAATCTAAGAGTAGAGCAGCATGTTGAGGCTGCAGCATTGCTAGAGTAGGCATGGCCCCATGCTCGTTGCTTTACACTGCTACCCCCTTCTGCTAGTCTGAGTATGTGAGAGAGAAACTATGCGTAGAGGAGCTATGGCCGCCTAGACCTAGAGAAAGTGTGCGCTGAGGAGTGCGCCAAAAAGGCAGTGGAAACTTACAAGGGTTGATTAGCAACTGAAAATGAATTGCAATGGGAGACACCTCCAAGTTCTAGCTCCCCCTCCCAGCTGTGTAGAGCTTGTTATTCATCTTTCTAACCAATCGGAAAAATGACCTATTTTCTGGTTGGCAAAGTTTTCTCGGTGAACCCTGCCAGACGGCCGACAGCCCAAAACCCGGGCGCCATCGTTTTGCCTGAAAACTAGACCATACCTAAACACCAACGCTGCAAATGCAATCGTGCGGTAAGAAGCATCTCGAAAAACAGCGCAGAGGACTTATGGCTGCCTAGACTCAGGCAGCGTCTACACTAGTCCTAGGTAACAGCAATATCACATCAACACAAGACTTGGACCCTAAGCAGAACATAACGCCGCACACACAATGGTGCAGTCAGATCCAGCACTGGATGCAAGCAGAGAGCATCGACAGTGGTAGTGACCGCCAGTGGCATGACTGCCAAGGAGGCCTGCCGATGGAGCTGATCATGTCGACCAGCGGAGGGAGGAGGCTTCAGCAAAGTGCATGTAGGCCTCAGCGTGCGTCGGCTCCACCGGACGACACTCCAGCAGCGTCGTGTCTTGCCGTCAGTCATCTGCACGTCAATGTACACAAGTCGGGAGGACACGACAGAGCACAATAAGATATGCGCAAAAACGAACAACCTCGCCGCGTCTTTTGCCCTCCACCTCCTTGCACACCCCTCGCCCAGATCCGGGTCAGGATCCGGGGATTCAAGATGATAGTGAGTGGGCTGGCATGCACAATAAGAGTCACACTAGGTAGATATTTATAATTGGCGACACGGCATTCTTGTGGTGGAGTGGCAAACAAGGGTGGATGGCACACAACACTACCGATGCAGAGTACGTGGTATTAGGCGCCGAAGCATGCAAGAGTGTATGACTCCGTCGTCTGTATTGTGAGTTTTTTCAGCCTGCATCGCCCATCATGTGAGTAGTGTGGATTCGGGACCTTTGCATGTGCATGTACATCGGTGCCTAAGTGTCAAGAAGGGGGGGGGGGTTGTGATTTGCGCATGCACTGTGTCATTGATCTCTTCTATGATTTTTCGGTTGGTTTACATGCTCGTGCAGACAACTGACTCGGTGGACGTTGACAACGGCGGACGATGAGCAATGGAAAGAACGTCACACCCTTTTGAGAGTCTTGAATTGCATCTCTCGGTGTGGAGTATCTCACTTCACAGTAGTGCACGGCCAGCTCCATCGGCAGCAGCCACCGACCCTCATGTCACCAACAGTCATGGACGATTGTTATTGGTAGCATAGCTTGCCTAGTTTTAGACAGCCAGAACTCTCATATGTGATTTTTGTAGCGAATTCTAACTACACGTCTGCGTTTGCAGCTTGCATGTTTTGGTATGGTTCAGATTTCGGGGGAAAATGAACGACGCCCGAGTTTGAGGCTATCAATCCTCTAAGAGGGCTCATTCAGAAACCCTCGCAAGCCACAAAATAGTGTTGTTTTTGTTATCTTCAAGACTGAGCGATAAGCTTCGAAGAGGTTAGAACCTAGATTAGTTGTGGCAAGGGTCTCGCAGCATGTTCTCATTCTTTCCATTCTTGTTGTTAACCCTGCGGCTACTTACTTTCAGCTACAGTTGTAGTACCCATTTTGGAGTACAAGTTTGTCCTCGTAGAGTTCAGCAGCCAATGCTGCTCAGGCGCTAAATCCAGACACAATAGGCCACGCACCTTAGTCCAGGTGAGTGAGCCAATGAAAGTTGGACTTGTCCAGACTGATGTAGCATTCTAGTATGGGCCTACATGCCCTAGAACAATTGTAGCATATAGATCTCACTATCAATGCAATCCTGTAACCAGTGCTCACTGGAGTTCTTCGTGCTCCCAACACCTTCTTACCCAGGCAACAGTTCACCCCATAGGGCTACGAGAGACCCGCCCATTTGTTGTTTTGGGCTGGTTGGGAGTTCTGCCCAATACTACAACCTCTGGGTTACACCATGCACACTTGGGTAGGATGGGATCAATGAATACTTCTCCTCGCACTCCCATTTGGCGACCCTATTCTCAAGGTTTCAAGCTATATCTTCATCTTTGCCTATCATCGGGCGATTATGATGTTGTGTCATGCTGTCTCACACACATTGTCATGTGACACATAATTTTGTTAAAAAGGGTCTTTCCAATCCCTCACACCCCTCCCCCAACAGAGTGGTCCCTCGTCATTCTGACCAGTTGTGTTTTTTTTTAGAGGATCTCCTCGGAGCTACTACCTCTGAAGCTTGGCATGTGCAGCACATTTACTCGACACCCCTCGTATACATACATACATGCATACATGCGTACGTATATACATGCGTACATACCTGCATGCAAGACGCCTGCAACAACACCACCACCATTCACGGCACGGGAGGCGTCACACAGGAACCAGTCGCCTCGCAATGTAATGTATTGTTTGTTGACACTTTGCACTTCGCGAAGTGATGATGGAAAAATGAAGTACAAGCCAGAAGGGGACTCGTCTCCCTCCTTCTTCTGCTGCTCCATCGCTGCCGCTTCTTGCTTCATCTGCAGCTCTTGCAGCAATCTTTGCTGCTGCTCTTCTGAAAAGGCCTTGAACATGAACACGGACTTGTCCCCAATGTCATCCTCAGGAAACATGAATACGGACGTGCACCGGAGTGAAGGTGTGACACAGAGAGAGAAGCGTGAAAAGGAGTGATAGAAAAGAGGAGAGTGAAAGGAGAGCGGGCTTCCAACCAAACAAGACAAACATGAGGCTGAAGACGGAATTATGTGTGTCCACGGTTCGCAAACACTTTTGCAAACACTCGTGCACAGGATTGATCTCGATCAAAGTCCTAGCTGTTGGCCGACGATGCGGTAAAGTACATCATACACGTTTTACAAAATGTCTCACCTGTTTTTCCTACAGACCACAAACAGACTTATCCGTGCATTGGACCGATGTCCACCTAAGCCCTAGCTGTTGGCCAATGAGAAGCTGCGGCTTCCAACATTTGTGAGCAACTGCATGCTCGAACATTTGCGAGCTGCCGCCTCCAACATTTGCAAATAGCTGCAGCCTCCAACATTTGCAAGCAACTGTAGCTTCAAACATTTGCAAGCTAAAATTTCCCTCAGAACTACTTGCTCTGCTCTTCCAGTCACTCGTTTCCTCTGGCTGGTTTGGACTTGCGCTGGTGGCATGCGCCACCCATCTCCAAGAACGAAATGAAACAAGAACCCATTTGGCATGTGCATTCGTATGTGAATGCGCATGTGCATGCGCATGTGCATGTGCATGTGCATGTGAATGTGCATGTGCATGTGAATGTGCATGTGCATGTGCATGTGCACATAAATGTGCATGTGCATGTTCATGTGCATGTGCATGTGCATGTGCATGTGAATGTGAACCTACATGTGCATGTGCATCTAAATGTGCATGTGCATGTGCGAATGCATGCGCATGTGCATGTACATGTGCATATGAATGTGTATGTGCATGTACATGTCAATGTGCATGTGCACGTGAATGTACATGTGCATGTGCATGTGCATGTGCAAGTGCATGCGCATGTGCATGTGCATGTGCATGTGAATGTACATTTGCATGTGCACGTGAATGTGCACGTGCATGTGCATGTGAATGTGCATGTAAATGTGCATGTGCATGTGCATGTGCATGTGCATGTGCATGTGCATGCGCATGTGCATGCGCATGTGCATGTGCATGTGCATGTGAACATGCATGTGCATCTGAATGCGCATGTGCATGTGCATGTGCATGTGCACGTGCATGTGAACGTGCATGTGCATGTGCATGTGAATGTGCATGTGAACGTGCATGTGTATGTGCATGTGCATATGCACGTCAATGTGCATGTGCATGTGCATGTGCATGTGCACGTGCATGTGCATGTGCATGTGCATGTGAATATGTGCATATGCATGTGAATGTGAATGTGCATGTGCATTTGAATGTGCATATGCATGTGAATGTGCATGTGCATGTGAATGTGCACGTGCATTTGAATGTGCATGTGCATGTGCATGTGCATGTGAATGTGCATGTGCATGCGCATGTGAATGTGGATGTGCATTTGAATGTGCATGTACATGTGAATGTGCATGTGCATGTGAATGTGCACATGCATTTGAATGTGCATATTCATGTGAATGTGTATGTGCACGTGCATGTACCTGTGCATGTGCAAGTGCATGTGCATGTGCATGTGCATGTGCACATGCATGTGAATGTGAATGTCCATGTGCATGTGCATGTGCATCTAAATGTGCATGTGCATGTGCAAATGCATGTGCATGTGCATGTACATGTACATGTGAATGTGCATGTGCATGTGCATGTGCATGTGCATGTGAATGTGCATGTGTATGTGCATGTGCATGTGCATGTGCATGTGCATGTGCATGTGCATTTGAATGTGCTTGTGCATGTGCATGCGCATGTGCATGTGCATGCGCATGTGCATGTGCATGTGAATGTGCATGTGCATGCGCATGTGAATGTGTGCATGCATGTGCATGTGAACGTGCATATGAATGTGCATGTGCATGTGCATGTGCATGCGCATGTGCATGTGCATGTGCAAGTGAATGTGCATGTGCATGTGCATGTGCATGTGCATGTGCATGTGCACGTGCACATGCATGTGAACGTGCATGTGCATGTGCATGTACACGTGCATGTGAATGTGCATGTGCATGTGCATGTGCATGTGCCTGTGCATTTGCATGTGCACGCGAATGTGCATGTGCATGTGCATGTGAATGTGCGCGTGCATTTGAATGTGCATGTGCATGTGCATGTGCATGTGCATGTGAATGTGCATGTGCATGTGCATGTGCATGTGCATGTGCATGTGCACGTGCATGTGCACGTGCATGTGCATGTGCATGCGCATGTGCATGTGCATGTGCATGTGCACGTGCATATGCATGTGAACGTGCATGTGCATGTGCATGTGCACGTGCATGTGCACGTGCATGTGCATGTGCATGCGCATGTGCATGTGCATGTGCATGTGCACGTGCATATGCATGTGAACGTGCATGTGCATGTGCATGTGCACGTGCATGTGCACGTGCATGTGCATGTGCATGCGCATGTGCATGTGCATGTGAATGTGCATGTGCATTTCAATGTGCATATGCATGTGAATGTGCATGTGCATGTGCATGTGCATGTGAATGAATGTGCATGTGCATGTGAATATGCACATACATTTGAATGTGCATGTGCATGTGAATGTGCATGTGCATGTGCATGTGCACGTGCATGTGCATGTGCATGTGCATATGCATCTGAATGTGCATGTGCATGTGCAAATGCATGTGCATGTGCATGTACACGTGCATGTGAATGTGCATGTGCATGTGCATGTGCATGTGCATGTGAATGTGCATGTGCATGTGAATGTGCATGTGCATGTGCATTTGTATGTGCATGTGCATGTGCATGTGCATGTGCATGTGCATGTGCATCTGAATGTGCATGTGCATGTGCATGCGCATGTGCATGTGCATGTGAATGTGCATGTGCATGTGGATGTGAATGTGCACGTGCATGTGCATGTTAATGTGCATGTGAATGGGTATGTGCATGTCCATGTGCATGTGCATGTGCATGTGCATGTGCATGTGCACGTGCATGTGAACGTGCATGTGCACGTGCATGTGCATGCGCATGTGCATGTGCACGTGCATGTGAATGTGCATGTGCATGTGCATGTGCATGTGCATGTGCACGTGCATGTGCATGTGCATGTGCATGTGCATGTGCATGTGAATGTGCATGTGCATGTGCATGTGCATGTGCATGTGCACGTGCATTTGAATGTGCATGTGCATGTGAATGTACATGTGCACGTACATGTGAATCTGCACGTGTATTTGAATGTGCATGTGCATGTGAATGTGCATGTGCATGTGCATGTGCATGTGAATGTGCATGTGCATTTGAATGTACATGTGCATGTGGATGTGGATCTGCATGTGCATGTGCATGTGAATGTGCAAGTGAATGTGCACGTGCATTTGAATGTACATGTGCATGTGAATGTGCATGTGCATGTGCACATGCATGTGCATGTGCATGTGCATGTGCATGTGCATGTGAATGTGCATGTGCATGTGCATGTGCATTTGCATGTGCATGTGTATGTGCATGTGCATCTGAATGTGCATGTGCATGTGCAAATGCATGCGAATGTGCATGTACATGTGCATGTGAATGTGCATGTGCATGTGCATGTGCATGTGCATGTGCATGTGAATATGCATGTGTATGTGCATGTGCATGTGCATGTGGATGTGCATGTGCATGTGCATGTGCATGTGCATGTGCATGTGC